>JAUZNK010083521.1:0-13012 GCA_035046665.1 Euphysa ruthae | reverse complement strand
ATAAAACATCATTTGAGATTGATCTCGCAACATATACATGCTCAACTCCTAGCGAGAGTATCAGCTTCGAACCTAGCCACAAGTGGTACGAATTGCGATTTACATTTACATATTACATCACTCGCACTTGAGATGTTATCTTCATTAAATACAGTATATAACCTTCACTTTTTGTAATTAAAAATGTGACTTCGTAAAAAATGTTTGTGACTTTGCACATTCTAATATCTGCGGTCTCGGTAGATTTCTAAAATTTTTGATGACGTCAGCAAAAATGGTTTTGTCATCATATAACTGACTAAGGAAAAATATTTCAAATGTCATATCAGTACCCCTGGCCAAATTTGAAGACTCAATGGTAAATAGTTTTGAAGCTATTTAAAATTCCAATCTGTTTAAAGCTCCTAAATAAGTGGAAACTGGGCGATCATTGGGTTAAACCTTCCGAACGCTGTAAATCGGGTTTGAACATTTACACAATGAACTTTTCTTTGGTGCATGTGCACATGCCCCAAAATCCATAAACAAATTCTTTTGCAATTTTTCCACCTCAAATGCTAGTTTGACTGTACTATACGACCCTATCATTTTTTTTCAAAAATATCACACTTAGTGGAATCATATTAAAATTCAGATCAAATGACCTTCAAGAACTGTTTTTAAATAAAAGAGTTTTTTACTACACGAAAATCTAAAGAAAATCCTTACATGAGCAAAATTCGATAAGAAACCAGAATCAAAGCATGATATTCAACCACCTAAATGATCATATTCATCCTCAGACACTAGATGCAGTTTACACACTAAATGATACATCAATGAATGCAAAGAATTCAAATATTATGTAAAAAATAACCAGAGAAAATGACACTATATTAGGAGATTTCAATGTAACAGTAAGGGATAATCTACTTTATTTTCAGCAAATGGTGGGAGAAATACATTGGTGAAACAAATATCCTATAGCTAAGGGAAAATATTGCAAAATATGATATCAGGAACCCATAACGTTCTCTAAATCAAAACATATTAATAGCTGTAACAGATTGATAAATGACATGTTGAGAAAATTTAAATAAGAAACCGTCACAAGATGGCAAATTATAAACTACGAATATTTACAGGACGACAGTTAGTTATATTGATTACAATGTAATATCTAACTTTATGTAAAAATATGTCAGAGTTGAAATGCTCGATATGAATAGAGAAAATGTTTGTACGCATTAGATTCTTAATGACACAATTAAACCCAAATAAACCCGAGTTTCTTATTTGTACCTCAACTGATCTTTAGTGAAATGATTTATGAATCTAAAGTTCGTTAAAGATGCAAGGTCAACAAAACAGGGAGTGCGTTGCAAAGCATTACAATTTTTTTTGTTTTCCATCTGATAGCGGGAAGGTTTTCAAACAGCTTAAAATATTTCAGAGTTTTTTCAAAAGCTCTTTTTAGTTGAGCGGGAAGTTTTAGCGACAAGGCTTAGGAACTTTTTCATTTAATTTCTTGATAGCGATTTTATATAAGGAGAAATTCCAGATGAATTTCCTTAGTTGACTTTTTCTGCTGATTTTTCATGGTTTACGCAACTATGTTAAAAATTATGTTCACTTTTTTTAGGACTTCTTTGACGTCTCCTTAGCTTTTATCAAATATTTCTTGGTTTGATGAGAGTTTTTAGAGTTTTTTCGACGGAATTCGGGAAATCTTTTCATATATTTGGTGAGTGCCTCAACTGAATGCGAAGTTCCATTTAAATCAGTCGCTTTCTACAAGACTAAAAGAAGCTTGGCGAATAAATGTTTTCGAGAAATTTATTATCTGCACTGTACTGTTAAAGGATGTGTAGCAAATAAAAGCCGTGTGGTCCTCTAGAAAGTTTTAAGTGAAGGTGTTAATCCTATCAAATCATCAGAACAGTATCAATTTCATTTTTTAATGAAATGATATACCTGTGATCGATATACTGCGATAATAAAAAACTCGTTAAAGTTGAACCAGGCAGAAAATTTGTAGTTAAGAGGTAACGTAAAGAACGAAAAGATTTTCACTTAAAAATCACTTGATACTCTAAAATTAAAATGATATAACTCAGCAATTTCTACATATCGTTTTGATATTTTTGAATTTATGTAAAATATAACAAATTTTTATGGAAATGTCCGTTTAATATCTTACCTCATGAATCGAACTTCATTTTCTTCGTTACCAATCACTTCACGAACTTGAGAGATATTTTGCAATCTGTTTACCAATTGTTTACTGTGGTGTTGTGATGGAAAAAGAGCTCTTGACATGCTTTCACTAGAGTAACTATCAATTTCACAGGGAAGTGGGCAATTATACATTTTTCCTTTATCGAACAACTCTAAAAAAAAACAAAGGTGAAAATCACGGGCACCAGGAGTTTTAAATCTACATCTAAACAAATCAAAACCTCAATCTTAATGATTGCATTCTTTGGTGTGCACTGTAAATCACCCACACTACGAAAAAAAATAAATCACCAAGTCTTTCAACCTAAAGCAAAAATCTGGTGTTTTCAGGTAATACGGCGCAATATCAGGTTTTTTTTAGGTGGGGGATTTTATGTTATGGTTTCCTTCATTCTATGAGGAATTTTAAGTAGAAGTTTAAAAATTAAAATGAAATTGGGACAAGCAGGAAATCGGGACAAGCAGGAATTTGGGACAACCAGGAAGGCGAACATGCACCATCTAATTTTCTAAATTTTGCATCCAAAATTATATTTTTTAAATTAGAAATTAGATTGAGGTGAAAAGAAATTGGGCTATGACTACCTGAAATAAATTGTGGTTTTTCATGAATTTAAAATCAGATAAAAAAAAAAAAACTGCAATGAAAAACAAGGAAAATGCTGAATTTACAACAGAAATTATCATACTAAAGTTGAAAACATTAGATTTAAACCAGGAATAGTGTAGCATATTAAGATAGATGTAGACTAAATATGTAATAAACTGCAGGCTTAAAACGAATAGTTCTTGCCGTAGACAGCATTTGATTTTAACTGTAAGAATTAAGATTCCTTAATTCAGTTGAGATTCTGTTATAACTTTTTATAGGATAAAACAAGATTATTGCTCTGACTACTAATAAAAACTCAGATTATTTCAACTTTTGTAGAAAAAAAAGGTCATTAATATGACTACTTGCAGAGAGGGGTTCATTTGAATTAAAATGCCTTTTTAAAGAGTTACTTCACTTTACATTAATACGTTTTTGAATTTATGAGATCAATTCTCCATCTCAGACTAAATTATCTTCTCTACAACATTTCCGTAATTTTTTTTTTTTTTTTTGTTTCTTTAATCTAATGCTAATTAAGTCACACCTTGTCTATAGTATTTGCCTTTACACTCGACAGAACAGGATTATTGCTATGGCTGCCATAACTCAATTGAGATTCTATTATGACTTTATAAAAGATGAAACAAGATTATTGATATGATGCCTTAAATCAACTTAGAAGGTACGACTTAACCAATTATAAATTATTATAACAATGAAAATACAGATAGAATGTAAAGAAGCTAATTTAGTGCAATCAAAATGCTTTGATCCTATAAATTCTCTAAATACACGACTGCGAAATACCTTCGTTGAAGTGTGCTTCTTAACTAATTTCAAATAAAACGTTTCGTTTGAAGTTTTGCTATATTTTAAGTTATAACTAAATACTAATGAAAGTAAAAAATAAGGTAACCATAGTAATAATCTTATTTTTCCTATATAAAGTCCTAACAAAATCCCAATTGATCCAAGGTTGTCAAAGAGATATTCTTGTATCTCTTTATTCCATTCTCAGTAATTCTTACAGTTTCTTAAGAACAAATGCTGCTCACAGGAAAATCTTTCTTTTCAGTTTTAGGCATAATTTCTATTGAATGATCAGCTTTGTCTTTTTACTTTATCATTTCTTGCTTATATTTAACCTTAATTCCTATATTTTCCTAATTCCTTTGATAGTTTTATAGTATTTTCAGTACAAGAAGTAACGTCAAATGATGAAGAAAGCAATAACTTTGTTCTGTACTATATAGAATCATTACAGAATCTCAATTGATTTAAAGAATTATAAGTACATCAAATCTTTCTGACTTTATTATAGAAGTGGTAATCAGATAACACATATGATTAGGTCGTTCTCGGAACCTCTATTTTTGAGCCTATTGTAACAATAAAATTTTTGATTAGTGATTTGCTTATGTCAGCAGAAAATGAATGACCATGGCCCCCAAATTTTTGCTAAAAAGAACTATTAGGAATATTTTTCCGGCTATCTGCCCTTATAAAATCAGTTCACATGTTTTTCTCGCTTAACATCTATGCACATTTCACATGACATATCTTTGTTTTTTTTTTTTTTGATTTTTTAAGTGGTATGACGTCTTTTTTAGATACAGTAGTTTTATTATTGATGAGATATATATGAGCTTGGGTTTATTGAGCTCATAGAACAAAAAAAAAAAAGAAAGGGTGTGTGTTTTTGAGGGCGGAGAAAAAACCTATGTTAAAAATGAGATTCTAAAAACTGTTGTAAATTAGATTTAAACAATGAAACCTATTTTCTAGACTTTAAGCTGAATTTCGTACTTCGTATGTTAAAAGTTTTTTTATTTATTTTTTTTTTTTACGCAACAATTAACGAATTAATTAACGGATTTGGGATAAGGCCGGCGACACATAAATTTCTGCTATTTTATGCGCCCGAAATTAGATAGCGGCTTCACCATCAAAAAGTGGTCATCATGCAGATTCGAACCACTGACTTGTTGTCTCGTGGCACAAAATGCTAATCATTTAACCAAGACTCATCATGTTTTATTTGAAATTTGTGCTGGCCTTAATTTAATTTGTATTATGATACTTTGGGTAAGTTTAATAGAATTTCTTTATCTCACACTTTTGATATTTAAACCAACGTTATTTTAATATAGTTTATCAAGTTAACTTCTGATGGCCAATTATCTGATAATGTGCAGAATTACTAACCTATGAGTTAAGCTCATTACCTGAAACCCATTTCATTTTGTAATCTTCGAATCTGGCTTCAATTACTTGGGAATTTCATCACTTTGTATTTGCGTCATCCTGAACGAGATAGACAAAAACTGAAGCCAAGTATTTGTTGTGAAAGGAGATGGAAGGTCTGATTTTTTTTTTTTTTTTTTTTTTCTCATTTCTGTTGTTTAAGATCAATTTTGATATAAATTAAATGTTGGTCATATAGGCAGCAGATACAATGCTTATATAAAATGTGCACGCTGGTTTATGATATAAAATAACTTAAAGGCGGCCATTTAGGCAATGCAAAATATTCCCATACCATATTTGAACTATCTTCAAAAAACTTTAAAGTTATTAGTATAATATAAGTATAATATAAGTAAAATATTCTAATCAAGCGTAGCGAGCTTTGCAGCTCATTTGGCAGTAACGCGAAAAATTCTCAAATAGTAAGGAAGTTTATTTTTTTTGCCCATTTTTTGTGTCTATTTTTTTATATTTTGTCTCGCCTATCCATTTTTTTATTTGAAAAGTAGAGAAAAATTCAATGGAGACAATAGTTACAAAATCAAAAACAAATCAAAATTAATTTTAATACTGCCGACAGAGAATTTATTTCTGTTTACAGCATTATTGTATTTTAATCACTGGTGACGTAATAAAATTTGTCTTTTGTTGAATTCTGTTGCAGTTTTCTTCTATCAACAATTACCATATACCATTTTTAACTTTAGCTTGCTAACAAGCTTGCCACACTTTTACAAACCTTAATACATTTTATTCAATTGTTCTTAATGTATCAAGTAATCCGTTATTTGCTAATATTTGTAAAGATTATTAGCCATTTATTTATTTATTTATTCATTTATTTTCATTCCATTAAAGTATCTGCTATAAGTCAAGTAGCTTTCTTCATAGTCAGAAAGCGTCATAAGGAAGTTTCAGAAACCATCCTAAGGAAGTTTCGTGAAAAAGCAGCTAATGCTATACTAAATACTATACTAAAATTTCAAGCTCGATTTATTTTTCGAATTTCGATTACTTGGAAAGTTCATCATTTATATCTGTCTCTTCCCAGGACGTGGTAGAAAGAAAAACTGCAGCTAAGTATTTGTTGTGAAAGAAGATGGAAGGTCTGATTTATTAGTAAAGTTATAATAAACATATTTAGGAAACTTTAAAGATAGGGATGTGTTTAAAGGAACTTTTTAACAAATATTGTGTGGTTTTTTTACCACTATTACTATCGCAACGCCTTGAATGGCTAGAAATGAGTTAATCTGTGTTCACAAAATAAATTTTGAATTTCCTAAAAAAATTGGTGCATGCCTTTAAAAATGTTCAAGACAAATTATTATTTGTGCGTAATGAATTTTTCTGGCGGGTTTGTAATTTTTGTTGACTTTCTTCCGGCCAGGTAAATAACCAAAACACCGCAAAAATCGTTAAAAAAAAACAACAACAAAAAAACATTGAGAATAAACTTAAAATCAATACCATTATTAATTTTTTAAAACTCCGTTTTTTATAAAAGCGTTTTTTTTACAATAGTGATGCATTTTCTAACAACTGTCGTATTTTTTACTCGTTTCTGCTGTTTAAAAACAATTCTGGTATAATATTATATCTTGAATTACTTAATACTGTATGCATACAATTTGACAATTGCATTTTCAAACTGTAATTTATTATGACCTTATGTTCATTAAAGATAAAAATCAATTTATGTTAAATTTTTAAACGAAAATTTTCCAGAGGTGCAGTCAGAATTTCTGTTGATAGGTGCTGCATTACCTCGAACAGGGACCATGTCGCTAAAGGTAGCGTTGCAAATACTATTTAATGGCAAAGTAGCTCATTTTTGTGACATTGTTCTTTATTCGGAGAAAGATTGGATCCATATTTACAGCGGAAATGCCACTGATGAAGAATTTAAAGATTTCTTCTTAAAAAATGGGTATGTATCAGCTGTAGACTACCCATTTTGCTTCCATATAGAACAGGCAATGCGAGTATTCCCAAATGCAAAAGTGCTTTTAACGATGCGTGATATCAATAAATGGCAGATGTCATTCTCAAACACTGTGGGAGCAGGACTGCCAAAATATCATGTTTTTCCAATTAATATCTTGTTAGACATCAAGTTCTTGTCCACGTATCTAATGGTTAACCCACTTCTGAAGAACAAAAAATTGCTGGAACTAACCAACTATACTGAAAACAAACTGGAAGAATATCGAAATTATGTTACAGGAATAGTACCAAGAGAAAAGTTGTTAGAATTTAATGTAAGACAGGGTTGGAAACCACTATGCGACTTCTTAAACGTTGATGAACCGAATGTACCATTTCAGCACTTTAATGATACAAAAAGTTTTCAGCAAATGGCTCAAATAGGGATTTTACGGATCGCTGCACTCATTAAAACTTTGTTAACATTTCCTGTGTGTCTTTCGGTTTTTCAATACACAAATATCATTTAAACGAAAAGATGAAGATTCCTACAGATCTTAAGAATATGAAGGGTGCTTTAATGTTTAACGATTACAAGCTTCGATGTTATGGCCTCACACTGCGAAAGTATAAGTACAGAATAAAGTTTTTTTTAGAGCGTCCCAAAATGCATTTTTCAAGAATTTCAAAAATAATATTTTTTCAAATGTTCTGCCCAAATTTGAAGAGTCGGATCTAAAAACTTGGAAGAGGATTTCAATTTCCTCTAAAAAATCTATCTGTAAAAATTTCAAAAGTTCTTAAAAACACAAATCTAAATTTAACAAATATGAACTAAAAACAATGATTTTCACTTTAATAAAATGGCTCCCACTGAAAAATGAAACAAACGATTTTCTCACCAAACTATGCCTTGTGACTGAGTTTCGTATAATTTCATGCACAAAAATATTAACACTCTAAAAAGCGATACCTTTCTTTCGCAGATCTGGAATATATCTTCCCACAATGCTCCTTTAAACTTCGTTTTAGTTTTTAAAGGATCACCTGAGCATAAACTACGTATACCTAAATTTTTGAGGTTGTAGTTATTATAGTTTTATAATTATTAGGGACAAAATATTTCATCCATGTAATTGATGGATTAATTCTTTATCAAAAATATTGCACTATATGAAAGATATTCTGTTGAGAAAAATGAAATTAAATAATTAATGCCTTGCTAACATTTAAAAAAAAAAAATTTAAATCAACAGTCTGATATTCGCTCAATTAATCCAAAAATTTTCCGGTATGCATTTTATCAAAAACAGTAATTATCTTATAAATTAACTAAGTATTAGATAAATATAAGAAAAAATTTTTGCGAGTAAATTAACCATAAACTTACCCCATTTGGGCCACATGCAGTTGATAGCTGTCATTAATGGACATATCGGAAAATCACCTAAAAAAGAAAGAGTTTTTTCTAAAAACTTGTTACTTCAAACACTTCATAAAAGTAGACACTTACAATTTAAAAATACATTAATAAAAGAAATTGGAGCTTGAGATAATTTTCTATGCATTAGTAAATCCATGGGTTAAACTCAAAGAAAATCTATTGTTTCATTTTTCAATTAGCTCCAAGATTATCGAATTGGACCATGCTTATAGTTCTTAAAAATCAAAGTATTTTGGGGTAGAATACTTAGTTATATGCGTAAGAAGGAAAAAATATAAAAGTGACATTTATTTGATATTGCCCCCAGATAGTTACGTTCACACATAATTTCTCCATGAAAGATTTTTCCCAACAAGCTCACTCCTAGAAAATTTTGCTGTCCTTTTTAAGAGTCAAGCGAATTTTAAAGAAGCAATATACGCTTTCTTCCTTTTTTCTTTTGTTTCTTTTTTTTTCTAAGAAAAATTGTTATGAAAATACCAAGAATTAAAAATGCTTTAAACCCAGTAACCATCATTTATTTAAACCCAATAACCATCATTTATTTAAGTACGAAAGAAACTTCAAACACAAGAAAATACCAAGCCCATTAATACTTTGTAAAAGAAAAAAAAAGTTTCTATGCTCTGCAATCAAATTGCAAAACCTAAATAACACAAATAAAATTTTGCACAGAGGAAATTTGGCGCAATTGGCACAAAATGGCAAAGTTCGCCAAATTAAATCCGCGCCAAATTTTTTTTTCTGTGCCTAATTAAATTCGCGCCAAGCTATTCTTTTTTTTTTGAATGCATCAATTTAAATCTAAAATAAATTTTTTTTTTTGAAGTGGCCCGATTATCACAAATATTAGACTGCATACCATTCCATTCCTTCTATGCCTCCTTTTTTAGGGGAATTTCGTGCTGCGTGGAACGTTCTCAGAATTACCGATCACGTATTTGGAACGATTAGGAATAGTCTATGGAAATATTAGCAAACAGTTGGAATGTTGAGGAAATGACTTTTTTATCAACGTTTTATGATATTAATCTCTTTAAAAAAAAAAAAGTTAAAAAATACAATATAAGACTAGAATCCAGAATTCAGTCAATTTTTATGACGCTTGTACTCTTTTGTTTCTTGTTTTCAGGTTTTCTCGTGGCTTGATGGGGTGTCACTGTAAAAAAAAAAATATTGAACATCTTTTTGAATGTTATTACTGTCAGTAGAAGCAGGCTTTGTTTTATTTTTCTGCTTTTCGGGCACCGGAGTCAGATCTTTTTCACCAGTATTTTTTAGTTGCAGAAGTGTCCCCGAAATTTCTTCTTCCTTTGGTTCCGCATACAAAGTTTCAACCAATTGTTTGTATTTTTCAATCAGAAGTGGATTAATCAAAGTACCAGGTATGGATACTGTTACAACACTGGGAATCTATGCCACCCTGGAGAAACGGCGATCTTCTTTAATGTGTCCTTATTATCTTTGCAGTTGATCTATGGGGGAAAAACAATGCGAAGTCTTCCTAGGTTAAAATTTCCGATTTCTCGCTAAGCTGCAATCCTAAGCATTTTAGCAATACCATGGAGTCCATCAATCTGACCAATGTAATTATCATACCATACATACAGAGTCAACGCAGAGTATTGAGAAAACCCAAACAAGCGGCTTTGGTTATCATGGTTGTATTCCGTGGCCAAACCACTGATACCATAATCTCCCTCTCGGGAGATAACGATATCTATCACACTTTGACCGAATAATAAGACTTAACTCTTCCAACGATTAGATTTGACCGTTAACAAGCATTATAACTCATACCTGAAAAAAGTATTCTAGAAATAGTACGCCCAGCAGATCGAGAATCAGCTTTCCTTTGGAAAAAATATTAAAGAAATAAAAATAGAATTTCGCTTTTCTACTCTCAAACCGCTCAACCCCAAACGGTTGGTAGAATATTACATAGAAATTATATCACAGGCTGGCTCATCCTTACTGTAAATGGTTGGAAAGCAGCGGGTAAATGCGATCCTATTGTGAATGGGTTTTCTGGGCTACAATCAATCGATCCATTTAAAGGTATCTCGCCACTTGTCACTGCACATGATGAATCAGAATCGTTCTTACCGGCAATCATCGGCTAATTAACAGAAGAGTTACGGGAAGATTTTGTGAACATAACTTTTAACAAAGAAAATTCTGAATGGGGGAAAGTGACAAGACGATGTTGATTTTGATGATATAATCGTTGATGATAGATGATTAGAACCACAACTCTAGATAATGACTTTTGCTAACCAAATATGTTGTATATACTTTATGGAGTCTTCTCTTATTTTAATGAAGGTTTATGTTACAATATGTCATTATTTTTCTTGTTTTACCTTTTTAGTTTCTTAAATTTTTCGAAAATTCTCTAGTTGCGCCAAATAAGATCCGTGCAAAAATTTTATTTTTGCCCTGCACCAAATTTTATCCAAATGAGATAGTCAACAAAAATTTATGAAAATAGAATATTAAAAATTTATTGGTTCACTTTCAGAAAACGTATTTGTCACAAAAACAGAAATAAAAGAAGTAAAAAGTTGCATGCTTACTAAGTAAAAAGATTACAAAAATATTTGGAAAAATTTGTTTAAATGAATTTCGTTGGTATATTTACACAGAGCTTATAGAATATTTCTCAGTATCTCAACAAATTTTTGAATATGGTGTTACATATCTTTCCGAGAGGCAGGTAGATTTTTATGCATTGTATCTGATTCACTTATTTTAATGAATAATATGTTTTAATGAATAATATGCATTTGATTCAATCAAAAAGGAGATTTTTATTTTTAAATGGTTTTTGTACGGAATGGTAATTGGAATTTTATCTTTTGTGTTTGCATTCTTTAATTTTTAACGTGAGAGTCACAAAACATCTTAAGCTATATTTCCGGAAGGGCTGATGGGTTTGATCTTGGTGTACCCAGAGCCCCCATTTAAGCTAAAAATAAAGAAAATTTTTACGGAGCATTGATGTTCTTTGGTTCGATTAATAACTTTACGTTTAGATTCGCCAACATATACGGAAGAACAATTTAAGATTGGTCTTGTCTTTGACCTTTTAGCATAGAAACTGAATCGCGTTTAATCTCACTCAAAATTAAATAATTAATTCACTTGTTCATTAAACCTAATTATACCAATCGCATAACTTACAATCTCGCCGAAATTATTTTCCTCTATAGTTTGCATCCCGCATCGTAAACGAGTAAATTGCTGTCCATTACAGTTTGCACAACTACGACAATTTCCTACTAATGTTTAATTACTTTATTTTTATTTTCGATCCTACCAAAATCTATAAAAAATCTAGGAATTAACTTGGTTTTGCCTGAAGTCTCCTGAAACGTAGCCAAAATAAATATCCAACTCATGAATATCTACCAATTAGTGATTGAGTTGAAAAATCAGAATATGTTTCAAATCGATTGATAAGTAATTACGTTATTTAACAGTAAGTATTAAATAAGAAATATTTAAAATGTTAATATTCATTTTTTGTGATCAAGTTTACGCTAAAATATATTATTAGCCCAGGTAAAAAGTAGGTCGAGTGTGACTTTTGTGAGGGCAAACACTATATTACAGTTAATTAAATGCGTAAATAGATGTTAACCAAGCTTGCTACGATTGACCACAATATAGCGTTAATCATCCCAAATGACAGAAAAGAACAGCAGCCAGTAATAGATTGCGAAGGACCCATAGTATTTCGGGCCCCTACATGGTTTAGAGTAAATATTTCTAGTACTTGTATGTACTTATAAGCTATTTCAAGAAGTATATAGTTTGAGGGTTAGGTATTGTGGTACGGTTATACTGTTACCCTGCATCCAGTGATATAGGTTTAGTGTATGAAAGGACTGGCATAGCCTTCATATTGGTAATTAAATACTAGAAATGATTGTTCTAATAAACCACGCAGGGACCCGAAATGCGATGGGCCCTTCGCAATCTATTACAAGCCAGTTCTTTAAAAAGAAAGATTTAAACAAACAAAGGTAGCAAAATTTAACCCTTTGGGACCAATAGAGTTAATAAGAATATCACGGAAATTTCAGAGGTTGCTTTTTTATTGAAGATCACTCACAAGTTTCACTTTGTTAAAGCAAGCAGGATGGAACTGTAAGTAAATAGTCGCATAAAAAACATGTTAGCGGACATGCTAACATGCTTTAAGTTAAATCTGATATCTATCTTTGGAGAAAGTTAATCATCACTAAATTAATATAAGTCTAATATGACACTGTGTAAACAGTACTGAGCGTGGCGATTCCATCCAAAACTTTGACTTCTCCTTGGGGCAATCTCTATAAGTAATATAACTATTTTAGGTAAGAAATACTTTGAAGTACTAAATGCTATTTTTTATAGTATAGCTTCACTTACCAGGCATAAAAAAGTCTTTACATCCACATGCATTGTATACAAAGTTGGTCAATTTTTCCAGCCAGCATGTGTGCATAGAGTAACCTGTGAAATAATTTAGTTTGATGGAGCCACACTGTGTTCTATAGGGCGGTGGTAAGTTCTTAATCTAAAATTATTGAAAATCT
>JAUZNK010083510.1:0-13012 GCA_035046665.1 Euphysa ruthae | reverse complement strand
CGTTTATCGTCAAAAGTGAAGTTTTTTATCAAGTTATTATTAATTAAAACGTATTAGTGATGACACTTAAAGAATAATTATAATAATAACAGATGAAATACAAGTATTAATATAAATAATCTGATATCTTTATTTTTTTTGCACTTTTCTAAATTTGTCATTGTATCTCTTAAATGTCAAATTTAACTCCTGCCCCACAAGGCAGCCCAGACATCAATTGTAAAATTTAGGTGAATTCTCGAAAGCTGAGTGAAGATTTAAGTTTATGGTAGAATAAAAATTCCAGGGATTGATATTTAGGAAATAGATTAAATATCCACAAAAATAATATGTATTTATAAATATATTATGTTGTTTGTTTATTATTCAATAAGTACTTTATATATGAGTTGGAGGAAACCAGATGTGGTCCTTAGGCATGAAAACCTTTTCTTGTTACAGGCCCAGGGTGAAAAATATATCAGAGATGAATTCCACAAAATTTTTAACAAGTCAGTGTGCTTTATTAATCTTTTTTCTTCAAACCTTTATGAAGTGATTTTATATTTTAGGACTCTTCAACTCAGAATCCTAATAATTTCTTCAATCTTCCTTCCAATTCCACAATTCACATGTCACTAAATGACTCAGTTAAGCATGAAAATAAAAACTTCTTTAACAACTACTTCTCGTCACCATCTAATTCTGCAGCTGATGTGACACCAACCAATCAGTTTTCTTCTATAGATAATTTCAATAATCACAAAGATGAAAGTTTTAATTCGCCAAAAACATTTTTTGACCAATCACATCAAGATGCAGTTCACATTAATAATATTGTTGATCAGGAGAACCAAGTAGCACCAAGTAATGGTGATAATTTGAATATAACAAGTAATGAAGTTCGTACCTCGCTTAGTAACCAAAACCAAGTGACCGAAGCTATTGCTAATCATGCTCAGTCAAGAGAAAATTTCAAACCTTCAAGAAATGTTAATAAAGTCCATGAATCTTTTGAGCCTCAAACCCAAGTTTCGCCACCTGTAAATTTTTTTGATCAAAGACAATCTATGGGAGATTTAGATTTAAAGGACAACTCATCATTTACAATTTCTAATCAAAATAACCAAATGCCACAGCCTGCAAGTGATCGTTCACAAAAACAAACCAATTTAGAGGCTTCTGATAACCCACTGCAAAACTCATTTGTTGCGGATTGCAGAAATATTCAACAAGAAAATTTGTTTCACAAAGCGCTAGATGACAAGCTTTTACCTGGCACAGATCAATTTGATGACGGTTCTCATAGTTTTTACACTGAATCTAACCACACCGGAGAAGTATTAACTGATTCTGACAAAGCAGAAGTCAAGTTGCAAACAGGTGGGGTGTCTACTGAAGATTACTACCAGGCAGCTTTTGAAAATCACTCTTTACAACAATTGTTTGATTCCCAAATTGAGAATCCTCCAATAAATGAACACCACGATCCTGATTATTTTCACCAATCCGATGTGGCGCAAGAGTTTATTGAAGAATCTGTTGATCAACATGCTGGTTTTGTTGAGCCAAGTATTAATCAACTTGAGCTTTCTACTTCACACACTATGCAAGCACAGACATCTGAATTTGAGCATCAATACATTCCTGATAATCAGGATGGTGACCAAGATTACTTCAGTGCATCTCACAAAGAAGAAATCTCACAAAACCTGCCAGCTTCTGATGAAGATAAGAACTCTGGTGGTTCTAGCAGTTACAGCTCATATGGAATACCATCAGCTATATCATCTGATAGTGACCCAAGGTTAAGTCCATATCAATTAGTGGATGCCATTAAATATCCAGCTCCATCTTCTTTAAACTCAAACAATAGTTCACCATTAGAGTCCACACAAAACGTTTCTGTTGCTTCTTCTTCGTATGATAAGGTCAACGGACAATCATCTGGTTCCATCAATATTAGTAGTTTTGATATGATGGTGGATACATCATCTGCCGAAATAGTACTTCAAACTTCTAGTGGATCTGTTAGTGAAGAAATCGTCCTTCAAACTAACAGTAGTGTTTCTCGTGAAGAAAGTATTCAAGAGAGTATGCAAGAAATTTTGTATGCTAATGATGACACGGATGAAGTGATAGCAAACCAACGCATGTTGAGTCAAAAGGCTGCAGAAATTTTTCAGCTAGCAGGGCAACAGTCTTCTCCCCCTTCTTCAGCTCTTAGTACATCATTAAATAAACAGAATATCTATAGTGAGTCCCATGTTGATGACCAAATGCAAAATGCAACTGACGTAACAATTACTCCTGTTAGTTATTCTCAGGGTGATTGTTCTGGAATGGACCAAGAAAATGTTTTGAGAACTCCACAATCAAACGATTATTTTCATGGTAAATTTGAAATGGATGATCTACTTTCTAAACAAATACAACCTGCAGAAGTAGTTTCATCAGCATTATCTGGAGATGAACGTAGTTCGGTAGGAAGCAGTAGTGGCGGTCACACAAGTTTTCAATCACAACAATTTGACAATCACTATGAACAGTCTTTCTCTCCAACAGTCGAATCTCAAGATGGTTTGGTAAGTACTCTTAGTTTTTTTCTTTTTATATCTTTTACTTGGTGAAATGGGCAAATTTCAAGTACCTGTAAATCTTGAACCAATAAGAATTTTGGAAAAAAAAATTACAGACCTTCATAATTCATGGGTAAGAACATCATTGCCAAATTTCATCAAATTTGGTGATGTAGGGTGCAGATTTTTTTGTGCTTTTTGATATGGAATGACCCATTGATTTAAAATTGTTCTAAAGATAAATGTAATATGAAAGGAAACCTGATATTGAACATGAAAATTAGTTTTAATAATTAAACATGTACGTTGCAAAATCACGAGATGATTGTCATTGGATTAATTTTTTTTTTTACTGCTGTTTTCTTTCTATTTCAAGTTTTTACCTTCTCATAGAAATTTTGATTAGCTTTTTTTTCGTTGCGACTTAGATCTAGATTATATCTACATTAATGCTGACTGTTGGCTGTTTCTATAACTATTGGTATTTAGAAATTAAAATCGTTGTTATATGTTAAAAATAACCTTTTTCTTTAAACTGAATTAATATTAATTTGAAAAGAGGGATGTTTTTATAAATTCACATGAATAACCTTTTTCATCTGTTTACTCAAAATCATAACTTAACTCTCCAATAAATCCAAATAAATTGATTTGAAATTTGCTTATTCCTCATGTAAAATAATGTTTGTGCTCTTCATTCAGTTAAAAGCAAAAATGATGTTTAGATTAGATAACAAAACAAATACTTAAAACCTTGTCTTCAAAATATTGACATAACATGGAAATTATTAATCCTTCCTTAGCAACTGCACATTTAAAATTTTGGAAACATATTGAATTTGTAAAGTTTACTTTAAAAAAGTAAAGTAAAGAATTTTTATTTATAACTTGAAAAGATTAATTTTATTAATGGCTTGCAAATTTTTAAGTTTTTGCATATCTTAATCGAAGCTATTTCTATGTTTGTTTGTTTAGCCTTTGTGGTGGTAATTTTTTTTGTCTTTTTGGTCACAAGAGCTTTTTCCATGCAAGTATTTTTCTTAAAAAATTTTTTTTTTCAAAGATTTCAAAGATAATAATTAATGCATACTATATCTATTTGCGAAAGCCTCAAATGCCAATAAACAGACAATTAATTAAAGGTTACCTAAGTACCATGTTTTTGGGCTTATTTTTAATCAAAAATTTAAAAAGAAAAGTTACTTTCCATCAATTTTTGTGGAATCATAAAATTTTTTGAGTTTGCATCTTTTACACCCATATGATTGCTTTCAGAATGAACCACAACAAACATTGAGCAATTCAGGCGTCCTGAGACCTAGTTCAAGCTCAGTTTCAAATTTCGTTGATGATCAACATAATTTGGTTGGTGTTAAACAGCCAGCAAACACAAACAAATTAAATGAAGATATGATTGGGTATAATCAAATTCTTCCACCAAGTATCTACAACCAAAATGTCTATGAAGGACAAAAACAACCAAATAATTATTATCAAGGAAATTTTGATCAAGTTAAACAATCAAAATCAAACAATGTTATGCCTACTTTACACCAATCTGCATTGGCAGTTCAGGCGGTACCACCTGTTCTTGATCGAGTTGATAAGGATCAAATATCTCCACAGGTCTTTAAATCAGAAGTTTCTAGTATTCCTTTGAAAACTGAAATACCGGTTTCTCACAATATTTCACTACAGCATACTGATAATCAATCACTTCAAGGCTTTCATGAGTTTCTTCAGCCAAATTCAAATTTGCTTTCTACTGGACAATACCACCAGCAAATGAATAGTTTAACAAAAAATATTAGCCAAAATGACCAAGGTCCTGTCTCTTTGAAATCCGCTTCACAGCTACCTTTTGCCTCAAATTCTCCTCCAGTTTCACAAATAGACCAAGAAAACTTGAATCAACAAACTAATGTCATGAAAACTGCTTCAATTAGTAATAAATCACCATCTTTGAACCTAGTGGCTCAGCAACAGCATAAAAACCAATTTTTTCAACCTGTTCCTCAACAGCTTAAAGTCTGTAATGACAAATCGGAATCTTCTGGAGAAATTGCTAGGCTTCCAACACAAATGCAAGCTGACACAGACACTGACACTGCACCACAATTATTATCACCACCATTAGTGCAAAATCAGGTTCATCAAACTAGTATTCATACAGATGATTTATTCAGTAATAGACCACAAATTTCTCAATCTGTTGCTCAATTTGCAGGACATGATTTGATTTATAACACTTATCATCCACACTTTACTAACCAGGCTGTTGAGACTAAAAGAGAAGACCTAAACCATGAAGTACACCAGCCAGACATAAATCTAATGCCTCAATCATCTGGTTATGTTGCGCAACAAGAGCAGTGCAAACAGCAAGCTGGTTTGCAACAATCAGGCACATTTAGTAACAGCACTGCTTTGTTTCAGCCGGTTAATCAATCAGAGAACAGAGAATTATCCTCCATAAACAGCAATAGCTCACAGCTATCAAGTAGTATTTCTGAACCTTCTGTAAATTCTCAGACTGGTGAGCCTAATCAACAGATTGGACCAAAACCACACATGGGACAAAATGAACATATTCAGGAAGTTACAAAGTCACCTGTTAACATTCTTTTTAGTAATCCACAGAGACAAACTGAAAAACAAAAAGTTTCGATTGAAGTTGTACAGCAGTTGGATAATAGTGCTGATCAAGATATGTGTTGTAATTCAGTCAAAAATTCCTTAACTAACATGCCACCAAGATATGATCATGGCGCAGCACAACCTCAGGTTCCTATTCCTCAATCACAGCCAACACAGTTTCAGCAGCATGTTGATGCTAACCAGAGCACTAATTATGCATATAATCAACAAAATGTTCCATTTAACCAGCAGCAATATGGAAATGTTCCTCAAGACTCTTTTAGCATGTTTCATACTGGTCAGGCTATTAGTCAAGTTCCTGTAGGATACCAGCAAAACATTTCAGGCAGTCAAAATTCAGTAGCAATAACTAATCTTACAAATAAACAGCTAACCAATCCAGCTGTCGAACAGTTACCACCTGGTTATCATTCTCAAGGCCAACAGTTAGCATCATCATCAACTGGTCAAACAAACAAGCAGTTAACCAATCCTCAATCTCAACATTTACCACCTGGGTACACTCCGCCTCAACATTCAATACCTGCAACCAGCCAGCAAACAGCTGAGCAGTCATCTAATCCTGCAGCTCAGCAGTTGCCGCCTCCTGGTTATCATCAACCTCATTACCCTCAATACGCTGGACAACCAAATTTGTATCCACATCAAGGATATCTTCCTGGTAGTCAGTATGGGGCATATGGTGGACAATACCCTTCTTGGTCACAGAGCACTGCAGATCAGATGCAGCAACATTATGAACAGCAGTATATGGAGTATTATCAACAACAGAATGCTTATTATAACTACTACCAAATGAGTGGACAATATCCACCAGAATATCAGTATGGACAACAAGGTTATACATGGCCTGGTTTCTATGATCATTACTCCTATGCATCAAGCAGTGCAGCAAGTTCTGTTTATAATGATAGTAGAGCTGCATCAGTGATTGAAAGACAGTCATCAAGAGGTTCGGATGAAGAAGTTTTACAGGAACTACCTGATTTATCAAGTGAATTGTCATTCCAACAAAGAGAAATAGAAGGTAAGTAAATTTGAATCCCTTTGTCATAAAACATGAATTTTTTTCCTTTTAAAGGTCACAAAATTATTTTTTTATTTTTGAGTCATTAGCTTTTTATTCGATGAAAAAACTTCTCTAGTTCAAAAGTTATGGACATTTAAACATTGCTAAAAAACGGATTTAGTGTCATTTTCATTGGATCCATTATGATAATATTCCAGATTGGGTTCCAGGATTTATGACATTTCAACTGAGCTTAATTCATTTTTCGCACACGAAACTGTCAATAACTTTAATTATAGAGAAGCTATAGATTTGAAATTTTTTATGAATATAGATAATCATAAATGGTATATAAAATTTTGATTTAAAACTCAGTTTCAAATTGTGACAAATGACTAGTCAAATACCCATAAAAGTACAAAAAAGGCCTAGAACTAGTCATGGGGAGTGAATATTTTTATTTTGAAAAGTGTAAACTGATTATCTTTTTGATAAACTTTAGTAGTACCAGGTTTCATGTTATAATTCCAGTGTAAGAAAAGTTATTGAAGGTTATTTGCTCTAAAAATGACTAGCTCAGTCGTGATGTCATAAATACTAAGCAGTATTGGGAGCTAGTCTTGAGAAATTAGAAATTACAGTTGAATAAAAGTGACATTCGAAATCTTTTTTTAACACGTTTAAATGCTCATAACTTGAGATCCAATAGAGCTTTTTCAATGAAAAATCTTTCATATTTTTAAAGATCTACGATATGCGCACAGCTTGTATTTGGACATTGGGATCCCTTTGGTTTATATCTAATTTCAATTTCTGGAAAACTGAGGATGGTGGTGGTCAAAATTGCCACTGGAAATAATTTCTTTTCTTTGGCTGCTAGATGGTTTAATTCAAATGCCTATAAAAGCCCGAATATTTTGTATATGATTGGTCTTGAGCCATATTCATAAAACTGTTCTATGACTGTTTGTATAAAAGATCATTATACCTGAAAATGAAACCAAAAATTTTCTCCTGCGTAGACGTGCACGTGTCATTGTTTGTGTCACGCGCTGTTTTATCAAGCTGTTTTATCAATCTTTTTGAAGTTTGAATAATTTGTTAAGTTTAATGACCATAATAGATATAATTTAACCGTAGTGGTCTGTATCTATAATACTTGTAACAGGCCTTTATAACAGAATTTTACTCAAATTTTAGCAAAAACGTGTTTTTTTTTCAGCTTTCTAAATAAATATGGCCCTCCACAAAAAATTCTGGTTCCTTAGCAATCAAAATTTTATGTGAAATTAACATAGATCTTTCTACAACATTCCCTGTGGCCATATAAGGTGAAAGGTGCCCTCTACAGTCTTTTAACTTCATATAAATTAAAACACAAAGTAACCAGCAGAAAATTTGGTATAATTTGTTTCCAGTGTCATAAAACAAGAAATTTTTAAACAGCTGTTAGTGTTCTAGCATCATCTGAAAAAATGTGGTTGTGACAAATTTATTTCCTAGTTTGGTTGCTATAGGAGCGTTATTCAAAATGTAGACTAATGGTTGAAATGTTGAAAATTTTATTAAAATTTTTGTTTTATAGCGCCTGAAGCTGAGTTCAGTCGATCCACACCGTTAAATTTCACGCGTGCTCATCTTAGAGCTCGATTCAACCCTAATGGTGGAAAAATAAGTATTGTTGTTCCCAGACAGCCTTTAGACGGTGAAACAGCTATTGTGCAAAACCAAACATTAGAGGTAAATATTGTTTTACAAATTCTATTTTTTTATAATTCATAGTAAAAAACAATGCATTTCAGAAATCGTCTTTGCATTTTTTTTAGTAACATGATAAGACAGAAATAAACCATGCATTTTTAAAAAAAATTATCCTCAACTCAGTGTATTTGCTATTTCTTTTGAAAGAATTTAAATCATTTTAAAAGTATTCTAAAAGTTACACTAAATTGAGCCATATTGAGTTTAAACACAGTATTTCTTTTTGAAACATTTCCCAGAATTGGACCTTTTAAGTTTCGCGAGAAATTTTTTTTCTTTATGATAAATATAACACCATAGGTGATTTAAATCATGTATATAACACCATAGATGATTTAAATCATGTATATAACACCATAGATGATTTAAATCCCTAAAAGCTTTTAGATTAAAAGTTTTTTTTGTGCAAATGTTTTGATTTATATGAAGGATGAATGTTTTATATGTTGTTTTTAAATGTTTAGAGCATCGTACCTATCCCGATTCAAAGAAGATTCCCAGGACCTCTGCTACGGTAAAGAAATGTTTATTTTTTAAAGTGTGTATTTGAAATGAAAATGTATACTGCTTAGATTTTTTGTGTTTTCTCTAGCAAGGACATAAGAAAAGTTGAGAGTTTAACCCTTTCACTCCCAGTCACCCAGACAGCAGGTGATAGAAAACCAAACTTTTTTCCCAGTACGTGTGGTTCTGTCGAGAGTGGTTATAATACTGAAAAGATGACTGAGAAAAAAAGTAGGTTGAAAAATCACTAGAATCTCCAGAGATTGAAAAGGAGATCGGCAATGATAGTGTCAGTGAGATTGATAGCAGTGCAGAAGAGGATGATAATCCTATTGAAAGTGAGGCCTTTAATGAGGGTGTGGTAGGGGATGAGGACATGGTATAACAAGGTAGGGGACGAAATAGACCAAATGTTAGTGGGGGAACAGCAAATAGAAACAATGGAAATAAAATGATGCAAGCAACCTTACAGTTTCAATCAATAGTTTAAACTAAATATATTCTTTTGTTGGTATTATTTTCTGTTTTTTTTTTTCAGATAAGGTGTAAATAAAATGAGTTACAAATGCTGTCATTTTAGAAAAAAAAAACATTTTTAAAAACTCCTATTACTTCTGTTATTAGTAAGTAACTTTCTAAGGTCATTATAAAATAAAATAATTTTACTTAAGATTTTTGTGTTTTGTTCGTGAAATAATAGATTTTTCTGAAAACGTAGAGCCTGGGATTATTGCTTTTATGACATCATCATAAAAAATTATATATATATATTTTTCATGTTCTTGCATTTTATTGTATCCTTAGAAAAGGGCTGAAATTTTTATTGAAAAATACCTAATCGTTTTTGAGTTATAGTGTTTCAAAATGTTTAGGTAGAAATTGCTAATTTTGCTCTGGAAATCTAGGTGATACAACTCTGGGAGTGAACGGGTTAATGAATTTTCATTTGTGTTATGCTCTTTTGTATCTTTAGGGCATGGGAATATTTTGAATTAACCATTACTGGCCTTTTATATTATAAATTATTTTTGTTTTAAATAGAAATTTTTCTTGAAATATATCGCTGTTTTTTATTTTTGGTTTGATAAATTTTGGTTCTGTTAAGATTGCTAATTAGTACAATAAAGAATATAAACCAACTAATAAATTAACTATCTAAGTGACTGACTGACTAATTATCTCACTAATTAACGCTATCTAATTAACTAATTTACTATTTACTATTATAATTCATTTAACTTCAAAATCTGTAATAAATTTTGTCAGTTCATTATTTTGGACAAGTTTTCATCAAAAACATGATTGTCATCTTTTTTAGTTTAACACCAGGAATCACACCTGGATGTCAAAAAGTTATTGTAGTTGCTAAAACATATATTGCTGATTTATCTTCTTTCTTTAGTGGTGAGATAATCAAGAAAGGAAATTCTGTAACTCTGTAGGTTTATGTCTTATCACTGCACAGGCACTATGCACAAACATATTGAAAATCTGAAATTTTAATTTTTATCATAGCTTGACCGATCTTGGATTTCATTGCTGTCATTAAATTTGGAGCTTTTTAATTATCAGTAATTCCCTCTGACTTGACAAACTGTTTTTTGAATATTGGTTGCAATTTTCCTATAGCTGTTTATTTGAAATATTATTTGACCTTTTGTTTTCTGTACTAATTACTTCTCAGAGAAGGTGCCTCCAATAGTTTCTGATAATTTTTCTTCCAGTAAGTGACCAGAAAATAAATCTTTTGACCTACCTACAGCTTATTGTTGCAGAACAACAGGTGCTTCGCAAACAGCTTTTTAAAAACAGCTACTTGAACATAAATTGATTAGCTTTTACGATATGTGATTATTTCCTTAGAAAATTTTATTCCTGCATTAAATTTGTGTAATTGTATGCAAATATTTTTTTTACTTTAGCGGTGATACAAATAAGAAACAAATTTTGTGTGTTATGTACGATACCATTCACAATATACTGCCAAGCATGTACAAGGACTGCTCAAAACTTTTGTCTCAGATTGCATTATGGGAGTTTGTAGCATTGCTTGTAAAACAGAATGGTGTAAGTACAACAATATATAACTTTTTCTATTTTTTGATTAAATTCATCTTGTACTCAGGAAACATGTTTATTCCTCGAACTCATTATTCACTTTTATTTAGTGCATACTGACTAAAATTAGACCATAATAAAGAGTGATATAAAAAATTTTACGTTGATAATAATATGAAATTTATGCGGGTAATATTTTTTACGAAGTTGGGAATTATGTGTTTTCAAAAATTTATAATATAATATGTAAATGTATAATAATATACATATATAAGCCGGTAAAAAATTTCCTAGCTGGGTAATGCTGTTTTTTTTTGAGGTGATATAACAGTATGTGACTAAATTACATATAAAGAGAAGTTTCTATCTTGAGTGGATTTTTTTAGACATTTGATGGATCTGATGTTGCAGATATGTTATACAACTTGCTACCAACTTCAGACAAAAATACAAAATCATTTGCAGAACTTGGTAATCCACCTAAACAAATAACAGAAGAATGTATAGAAGAGTATCATCATTTTATGGCAACCGGTCAAACGAAAGATGGTTTAGAACTTGCGATACGTAATGAGATGTGGGGAAATGCATTCATGCTAGCGGCTGCATTGGGAGGCCGTTACACTGATCATGTACAATCTAGATTTATGGACAGTTTAAAACGAACTGACCCATTGAAAACTTTATATTCTCACTTAAATAACCGAGATGTTGAGTATTTTAAGGTGACTTTTTAGATATGAACTTTAAGTAAACTTGTTTTGGAGATTTTGTATCATTAGTTCCCTCATTAAAATTAAATTAAAATTATATAGCTGTATATGACACCCATCTTATCCACAGGGTTTCCTATTGGTTATTAGGATACTACCACTGTTTTTGTTTGCTGTTAGTATTGAAGGAGGGGAAATATTTCGTCTTTTATGTAGGAGGAGATCCTTACATTTAAAGAATTGAAAATTTAGAATTTTATTTTTAAATTAATGAAAAATTGAAATAAATTTATATATTTAAATAAAATACAGACATGAAACTTTTGTGTTTAGAAACATGCGTCAGCTGATAATTGGTTACAAAATCTTTGTGTGCTAGTTTCGAACAAGTCTCAAAATCCTAAGAATGATAGAGAACGCATCATTGGTTTTGGGGACGCTTTACGTGAGTTATTTAAATTGCTCAGTGGTCTAGACATTATTCTAGCGTGTGTTTGATAATTCTCCACATTGAATTACATTTTTGCTAATTTTAATTTCTATAATTGAAGTTATAATATGCTTTTTTTGTTTCTCTTGTCAAGTGTGATGATGGGAATTACAACTGTCCTCTCATTTAAGAATAAACATACTGATTCTCGACAAATCTACTTGTATGTTGAGAAGGTATTTACTTAAACAAAATTGGATTCCCTTAAGAAAATACTGATTATGTATTTGCTCCTTCTCAATAAAAAGGCTGTCAAATAAACTGCATATCCTTAAAATAATGTTATTTTTATAATTAAATATGCTAATTAATATTTTATTCTTAATCACATGCCCTAGAAGTGCGGGAGTTTTTTTTTAAAAGGTAGACCAACCCAAATAGAGATACGTCCAATTTACATGCTAACAGAATATATTTTTCTGAAATGCAAAATTTTCGTGATTCATTGGGAGCTTAACATTTTCATAATTAGGGAAGTTTGTGCATGATGGAAAATTTCTTTTCTCTTGTTAGATTTGGTCAGTTTCCCTGTCCATCTTCCCCTCCATCAGCTTGATCTGTCTATAAATCTTGACATATTTATTTCAGGTGATCTAAATTTGGTTGGTGCTGCACATCTATGTTACTTAATTTCAAATCTGCAATTTGGCTGTCATACTTTAAAAGATGATAAAATGGCTCTAATTGGATTGGAGCATAGGTAGATAAGTCACTTCTATTGTTATTAAGTTTAAAATATATACATGAATAGGAAAGTGATTTTACAAATATTCAAACCGAATATCCGAAAATAAACATGTATTGAAATTAATTAAAAAGTAATTTTGAGCAGATTTTAAGTATACCTAATTATCATAAGGTTTGCAATCTTTGTAATGTTTTTTTGGTTAAAGCCTATATCAATGAGTGCCTATAAAGACCTAATATGGGCTGAGTTATTATGGCTCCTTTGCTGTGATTTGGGATATATGGGTGCATCACACCTATAGAATAAATTTGGTATAATTTTTATTTTCTGGGTATTAGAACTTTGGACATGAAATATGTTTTTTAAGTTATTTAGGAATTTATCATTGATCTTATAAAACAAAATAATAGATTGTATTTTGTTTTATTTTATTTCAATCTATGAATATATTATTATTTAGGTCTTATACATCTAAATCTGCTAGCATATGGGTTCAACCATTAAATGTTAAATTAACAGAGGTAGTGTCATTTTTTTTTCCGTAAGAATTGCAATTATGTTTCTTATCATATG
>JAUZNK010083499.1:0-13013 GCA_035046665.1 Euphysa ruthae | reverse complement strand
TTCTCGTCCTGTGTCCCAAATTGGTAATATATGTATCCATATAAAAAAAAAAAAAAAACTTTTCTGAAAAAAAGTATTAAAATTTTTCAATAATAAAGCTAATGTCTCTCTCTTCAATTTTTACTTAACTGATGATAAAAAATTATTACATATTTATTATATTAAAAAAAAAAAAAAAAAAAAGAGAAACAAAGTGTTAGAAAACCACAAGGTAACAAAAAAAAAACAATGGGTAAAAAGTTTGCATCTTCTTTGGATTAAATGTTTGCTTTATTCCAAAGAAATAAAGCAAACAGCTATAAAAGTATACACAAAAATTTTCGACAAAAATATAGATTTTATTTTTTTGCAGTGAAAAAGCATTGTAGGTAAAATTAGTAAATGAAAATAGAACAAAGCACAATTTGGGAGAATTTAGGGGATGATTCAGGTAGTAAAAACAAGAAATCGTTTTCTCACATTAACTACTGATGTCAAATTCAATGGCTCTTTCATCATATTACCTTATCTTATATTTGTAACTACGAACTCTAACGACCGACGTGAAAATATATATAAATTTATTAGGGCGTTTATCGTGGTTACAGAAAGTGATTTTTAAAAAACTGATTGGAATAACGATACAAATAAGAGTTTAGATTATTATTTTTGTCGTTAAATTTTTCGAAGTAAAAAATTTCTTAGAAAAAAAAAAAAGTCAGTAAAAAAATTGCTACACTTAAATTTAATTTAGAATCACGTAGGGTATTTTGAATCTTTAAAAGTGCGCCGCAATTTACCCAAGTCGTTCTTTAAAGACTGAAAACAGCGAGATAAACTATTTCCAATGCCGTTAGGATTTAAATAACATGCTAGTAAAATTATACGGAACAGCAAACCGCGTTTTTTTCAAAGTTTTATAATGATCTCGATTCAACATTGAAGGGAAATAAAAATAAAAATTTAATATTTAAAAAATGACTCAACACCAGTATGTACAATAAAAATAAAACGTTTATAGATCCAACTCCAAATGCGGACTCTTATACTACTAACTTTCGCCAATCGTCAAACTAATGAATCATTTCAATCTAAAATTCATCTTATATCAACTTTAGCAAATATTTGAAAAATCTAACCAGTTTACATAGAAGTTCAATATTGATATTAATTTACAAGTAATATTGATACATTCATACTTACCACCAATATTTATCAATAGCAACTTATCCTAGGAAAAATCTCTGCTGAAACATCCTTAGGTCATCTCACCTTTCTGTAGTGCTTCCTCAGCTACTTTTTTTAGCCAATTTATTTGAAAAGTAGAAGGTAGCACACAGCCGAAATAGGACATTGCGTGGCAGTTTTTATTCATATTTAATGCTTGTTATAGATAAGAATTGACTTAAATATATGATTTAATTCAAAGTTTTTTCTAATCATCAGAAAGTATCAAAATTATAGAAATAAAGCTTATGAAATATCTTCTACAGAAACCTTTTTTAATAATAAAAAAAAAAAAAAAATAATATATTTGTTTAAAAGTTTAAAATTATATTTTTGAATAATATAATCGCTAAAATCGCGCAAAGTTGTTAGTCCATAATGAAATTGAACTGTTCTGAAATAACCAGGCATAAATTACACGAAGATGTACGACAAGTCGAATTAATAATGGAAAATAATATAGCAGTAAATTGTCCATTGACAAACATAATCACCTGTTATTCTTAAACCTCCTTGCTTAATATCATTACTAAAGTAATTAATTAGCCAATGCCTTTCAGATAAAAATCGTTTCATTAATTTATTCGCCCAAGATCAATGGTAACTTTTAATATAATGGATTCTCGTGGTCTAATGCTTCCTACTCGTTTACGAGTTCGCGTTTAGCCATCTAAAAGAGCATAAGTATTGTCATAACTTTGCCGATACGCCTTTCCTATCCGTAATTGTGGAACTTTAGTATCTGAAACCACTGAATACTTCTTCTTACGCTGTCCCTTGTATACTCATAAGTATAACAAGGTTGAATTATTTGGAAGTATGCCAAATCTCTCTGATGCTAATCTAGTTCATAAGTTATTTTATGAAAATGAAGTATTTAACTTTTTTAAAAATTTGTTTATTCTTAAAGCCACTATCTCTTTTGTTAGAGTATCGGAGACATTTAATATACCGTTTTTACCGTAATTTGTTTCCTTCCTGCTTGCTATATTTCGTTCATTTATTCCTTTTACTGTTAATTAGGTTTGTGTAACACCAAAATATGTATGTAACTGCTTGGTTTTATTTTTTTTACTTTATGTATGTATTCGTTTGTTGTAGATTTGCTATTTCATCGAAAAAAATAATAAACTACCATATCTTTTGAATCTGGAATTTTAAATTGATATTGGACGTGTTGACAAATTAAGAATACTTATTGACAAATTCAGTATAAGTAATATCAATTCCTTATTTCTATCCCAACATCTCCATTATCCACTAAATCATACGCCCACCTTTTTCCCTCCCTGCCGCCTGCACCGAGAAAATTTTTACCTTTCTTTTTCCTCAAACACAGGAAAACACCATTCTCAGACATTTAGTTAAACTAAAATTTAGAAATAAAATTGTGTTTATATTCCTTTCAGATTGAATGAAAGAAACGAACTCATCATATTTTTCTATTTTTTTTTTCAGTTATATATATTTACCATTACTATTAAACATATTAAATATACATTTTACTCCTTGCTAAAGACTACAATCTAGGGGTAAATACCATAAGAATCTAAATCAATAGAAATATAAGCAAATTAGTTAATAAAATATAAGTGTTTACGAATATAATATTTAATGCTTAATGTACTGAGTAAATCTGTTGAGATTTTAGTTCATAATTTTGATTGCAAATCTCGTCTTCCTTTCATTATTTCCTCGCCACTACGCAATACAATATTCGTAGGTTAACATTATGCACAACTTTCCCTCTCCCGATTCCCGAAGAGTTGAAGAGCATAAATCATAAAAACTAAAAAACGTTACTTAAGACCCTTAGACAATTGCATCATTTAAAACGGGAGAACAAAGAATTATTTTTACCTTTTTTTGCTTAAATAAATTAGTTTTGTTAATAAAAGAGATGCTAATTGCATACTACATTATTCTTGTGAATAAAAACACCAAATACTCAATCAGGCCTATTTTCAACTTGACTATCCATGAGATATTTATTCTAGAATTCAATTTACGACTGCAGAATCACCTCCCAAGGGTCAAATAATATGTTAATAATAACTTGTACATTCATGATATATAGTTTTTGTTAGGGTGTTATGGTGTTAGGGTGTTAGGGTGTTAGGGTGTTAGGGTGTTAGGGTGTGGGTAAAATTTTAGAGAATAACTTTTCAAGTTTTTGTCTTAGCCGTCCGACAAAACTGATTAAGCTTAAAGACGCCGTTGTGTTAGGAATAGTTGATAGGTATTTTTGTTTTCATTCAATTTTAGGAACTGTGAATAGTTTTTCCAAACGGACGTTAAATCGGAAACGAAAAGTCTCAATCCCCTGCTACGACTCTTGCTGCTTTGTGATTTTAAGATGAATAGAAACAACGAACAAACACAATGTAAACTATGATATACTCTGTAATCTCTCCCAGCTCAATTCCGCAAAAAATTTCGCCTTCACTTTAGTAATCTGCTTTAGACGAGATCTGTTCCAAATTTCTGTAGGCAACGGTTTAATAAAATAACTGATATTGTTTCCCCTAATTAGTTTAGATTTTGAAGAAGTGTGTTTACCAAGGATTGATAACAGTAGAGATTCAAAAGTAGAAAAATCATAAACCATTATTAGATTACTTAGATATATTTTAATTTTAATCAAGAAGTGATCAATATTAAAGCCATTAAAGTTTCGATATATCATTTTTCAGGAGGTCTTTTAAAATCTTATCATTGAAGACCTTAACATAGTATAAATAAATTGATACAAATCACTTAAACCTGTTTCAAAGGTGCAAGTATTTTGTAGACGCGCACCTGTTTGCGAGAATTAGATCAATACAATCAATCAATACAATCAATACAATCAAAATCCTTATAATTCTTAAATATTTTTAAAGTAATTTAGAAAATTTAAAAATTTTTTTAATAAATTTTAAAAAAATCTGCTGCAAGTTTTTGGTATCTGTTTCTCAGTATAAAAGAGTATTTTCCCACATTTACAGTAAAAGTCGCACATTTAACTCTTAATAAAATTCAGGACTTCATCTTTAACACTTAATTTAATAAAACTTTATCGCTGAAGATTAATTATAGTTAATCTGGTCTGTTTTTTGCCTTTTTCAGGTAACAGGTCATGATATCGCAGTATAAAAAGATAACAGCAAGCCTTTTGTTTCTAAGCAAATTCACAAAAAGATGATGAAAAGGACTAGGCTAAATATTAAAGCCAATAGTTCAGGTCTTCCTATTGGTCAATCTGCTTTTAATAAACAGCGAAAACTTGTTTTGAGTCTGAATTGTAAAGAGAAGAAGTCTTTCTTTGGTTGTATGGAAATAAAAGAAGGAAAGATCTCTTTGCGATGCTTGCAAACCATTTCTTTCTAACGATCCTTTTTTTATAAATTAAAGAATTCTTCTTCTTGATAATAATGCTTGATTTCTTGTGAGAAAGATATTGTGAATATATATATAATTTTTATTATACTAGCTTGACTAGCGCATTACAAATTCATATATGGGTATCAATGGAGATCTGTCAAAATGTTTCATACTCATCCTAATATTTGTGCAACAAATGGAACCACCACATTTAAAAGTCCTTCAGTTTATTTCATGTTATACCAGATGAGGCTGATGATGTCATTGAAAAGCTAAAGAAATGTAGTAATCATACGCCTATATGGGTGTTGAAATCCATGGCGTGTACACACGTAGCTTTCATTCGTTATTTCATAAATACATCCATTAATAATTGTCTCTTTCCAGGTCAGTTAGCATAGGTTAATATTGTTCCTGTCCATAACAAAGGAGATAACTGACCAGCAAATTTATAAAGTATCAACTTAGCAGGTATGACTGCAGTTGATATTTGGAACAATTTTTACACTAATCATAGTGAATGCACATGACGCTCATTGGATAACTTAAAAATATTTTGACAAACACAGGTTTTTCGGAAATGACGAATTCTCCATTCGGAGGAGTAAACGATATTTTTGAAGTTAAAGGTTAAACCTTTGATGTCTCATAGAGACTTCAAGGTCGGTTATGAAATTCAATTTGGTCTGAGATGATGATCGAAATAACGGTAATGAGATACAGAAATTCACTATATCACATTTCAGTAAAACGCCCTAGACAGAAATTTGCAGGTTTCTAGTGTCATGGAGCAGTGACTTTTGTACCTAAAGATTTTAACATTAACCAAGTGGTTACTACTGACAAAGAAGAATTTAAATCACAAATAAAGGTTTCTAGTACTGACCGAGATAAAATTAAGTAGATTTTTTCAGCCTTCATACGACCTCTAAAACATGAAAGTCCTCCAAATAAACTAGTTAATATTTGCTCGAGCATGCTCTTTTCAAAAGAAAATCAAATATAGGTTTCGGTCCCTGTCGGCAAAAAAAATGTAAAAAAAGTTCGTTTTAAGATACAACATGCATTCTACAAATCGCTATCAAGTGAAATTAAGACCAAAAAAAAGTTTATTAGGTTAGTTCTTGTGTATGATTTTGAGTTTATTGAAATTACGTCAATATATTCCAGGGTCATAGCCCTACATCCCTCAAAATGAAGCTCTTAAAGTAGCGAAAATATTCAAGTATGACATTTCTCCTTTTAAAAAATTTTTCTTGAGTCAAAGGATGAATTGAATAAAATAGGATCGAAGAGGAATCTTCGATCAATGGACAGACTAAAAATCATTATTGTTGACGAGTGCGCAATACTGTAAACAGTAGACTGGCCAGCAAATGAACTTGTGCAAGGCTTTATCAAAAAAGCATGTGTTTAAATTTTCAGAGGAATCGAGATATGTGACACAGTAGTTGTGTCTGATAGGTACTATGATAGTAGTAAGTCGTCAAGATCGGCTTCAAGAAAGCGCGTTTTTACAACATATCCCCTTCCTACGAACTAGTGCTTCTAATAAATTTCATTTGATCAAACATATGTGTGACTAGTGTCTCGTTCATGTTTCTACTGATAAAGTTAATATCAACTTAATATTAATAACATGTCCCATAGTTGTACCAACAAAAGTAGAAAATGGAGTTATTATCTAACGACGTCATCTCAAAACAACACAACGAAGAGACAGATATTTTCAAGGTACAGAAGGGATGGCGTTCTAATTTTAAATGGTATGGTAACAATTATGAGTAGTATTACTTATGTCCCGATAATGTTAATGTTAAACTATAATTATTACGATACTATTATTAAGAAAGTTTTAGATAAATACGTTCCCGTCAAAAGTAAGATTATAAGGGGAAGCGATAAACCTTTCGTTTGAAAATTGTCAAGAGAGAGCTGATGAAACCAGCTCGATTAAAAAATCGCGCAAACAAGTCTGGCAAATAATGCGATTTAGAAGCTTATAAAATCCATGGTAATTATGTTCTTAACCTTATTCGTAGAGATACAAAAACATTTTTTCGTAATTTTAATGTAAAAGAAGGAAAGAAGTCGTTTTGGGAGGCCTGCAGACCACTCTTGTCCACTCAACCTATCATTAATAGAGAAAAAATGCCTCTTTTTGAAAGTTGTAGTGTTATTTCTGACGAAAAGAGCGTAGTTGAGATATTTAACAATTACTTTGCAACGACAAATTTAAAAATTGGGCTATGGATTCCCCATGTTGAGTGTAACTCCTTGAAGTCAGATTCAGATTTTGAGTCTCATCCAAGTATTAAGGCACTTCATATGAACATTCCCTGCAATAATAGCTCTGACTTAATACATGTAGAACCTAAAGAAGTGTATGAAGTTATCATTAAGTTAAAAAAAAGGCAGTGTTGATATACCACTATCACTCATAAAAACTTTTGCACATAGTCACAGACCCATAACTGCTGATTACATTAATACTTCATTGAATAATGGAACAGACGTTTTTAAATGAGCACATGTAATTCCCATTAAAAAGAAGGAAGATACTCTAGAGAAAGGGAACTACCGTCCTATCAGTGTTCTTCATACACTATTAAAAGTTTTTTGAGAAAATCATATATTTACAAATAACCCGTTATTTTTGCGATAAATTCTCTCCTCTTCTTTGTGAATTTCGCAAAGTTTTCTTCACCCAAAACTCCTTGTTTCGCCTTAATAATAAGTGGAAAAACTGCCTGGATAAAAAAAGGTATTATAGGGACCGTTTTAATGGACTTGTCAAAGGCATATGACTGCATTCAGCATAACCTTCTTCTAGCAAAACTCACAGTATACGGTTTCTCTAAAAAAAGTTAGCGGTTTATAAAAAGCTACTCTGGATAAATTTACATCAGTTATGAACATGTCACCACTTATGACAAGAGCAAATTTTGTTGCAATCAATATAACACGTTTTTAAGCTTATGAAAATGCTGCTTTGATGTTTAAATCAAATGTTGCCTATGGCGTCAAACAGAAACATTCTCCTAAATGCAATGGTTGAAGTTGCTCATCAGAGGAATTTATTAATACAGTTACACTATCAAAGTTTATGAGTATGATCAATGGCTAGCATCTCATGCGTGTAAAATCAACCATTCTTATTCGGCGGGATCCTTGGAGTGTGCAGGCGCAGCCTTTCAGTCCTCTTGTCACAAATACCAACTTCGTTACTCAAAATATTTAGGTGATGATGATACTAACTAGCTCTTTTAACAAAATAATTAAAAAAAAGCGTTCTGGTGAAAAAAATATTGAGCAGCAGCTGCTCTCTAGGGAAACTTTAAACTTTTGTAACTCTTTTATAGCAACTTATATTCTAAACTGCATTTTTCTCACAACTCTTTTTACCACTTTTCAAAAACATTGATTTCTCTGGTTTTCCTGAAACTTTTGTGTGAAATTTTTAGGAGTTACTCATATTATACGGAGAAGACTGAAGTTAATTTATCTCATACTTAATTTCAAGAATGATTGCTATGGTGACTTAATTTTCATTAAGAAAAATATTGAGGTTTTTTGTTTTTTTGTCTGCCAATATGGCAGTTTTGCATTTCTTGAAAAAAAGAGGACTAGGTATGTATACCTTCTTTAAATTTATAAAATGTCAGAGCATTGGTTTAATTTTAATGTCATAGTATCGTTGTTAAAATGATACAAGCATCTATTTGAAATTTTTTGCTAACACGACAAAATAAATTATACAATTTTTTTTTATGAAAAAGCATCCTCATATCTTTATTTTCGATATGGTAACAAAATAATGCTACAAAGCATAAATTTAAAGTTTTTTCTAATGGGTGTGTACCACCTTATAAAAATACCTTAAAAATTAGACTTTTAATCATTGGCTAAATATATCTCAGGAAGAAAACTAACTCATAATACTATGTGATAAACTATGCGTTTAAATGTTTGAATTTAAAAAAGAAAATGATGTTGCAAAATCGATGCTCTAACATAGGTTTCTTCTTTTTTTAGTATGGAAACAAATTTTCAGAAATTGGCATGACACGCTGGAAGATTTTCTTGAAAACGCTAATATTAGTTTTCGGCAGTTCTTGGTATTTTCTGTTTTAAGTGTTCACATGTATTAATAGAAAACATAGGATTTAGATGAGGTTTATATTGACGAAAGCGGCAACTGTATGTGCCTTCAAAGTGTTCCAGAAAATATTCAGCATCAGCATTAAAGGTGCTTCGAATTTCAAGACAGTGACTTACGAAACTATTTCTATCAATATTGGGTGGAAGAAACGCCAATGCTGCAATCACTTTCAAATGTTGAGCAGAGTTTTGATGATTTATGTATTGCTGTTGTAAACCAAGGTTTTTGATATGCTTACACAACAATGCTAAAAGAAGCCTTTTCTTAGTATAGCTGGTCTAACATTGAATATGGCATTCATCGTACATTTTTCAGAGTCTGCAAAGGCGTTTTCTGGATTATTTCAAATCATATTACTAAAAAAGCTCACGAAGTTATAGTATATTTTGCTTGAGTTATATTTGGCAGTAGAGCAATATACAAGACGCCTTATTCGTTGGACATTCACAGAATAGGCTTGAAAAAATTTTTCAGGTCATACCTTGAACACATCACAAAACCAAACTGGTGACGTTGAAAGAAATTGGAGTGCTTGTTGGGACGAGAATAATGGTATTCTTTCAAGATAATCAACAGTAGGGGTGTATTCAAACTTATAGGAACAGGGGTTTTTATATTCGGGTATAAAAAAGTATTTAAGCACTAGTCACACCTATCTCAGTTAGATGAAAAATTAGCTGTTACTATAGTAGGCGAGAATGGTCTTATGCCCGTATGTGAAAGACGAATAGACTGTCGTAGTTCCTTCTTTGCGTAGATATATAATTGATCATTGTAGATCTACCTAAGAATAGTTTCGCTTAGATATATAATTGGTAATTGTAAATCTACAACCCTTTTGTCCGCAACCTTGGTTTATTAATTGTGTCACGCAAGGTTGTACCAAACGATGAAAGCAGATAATAAATGCCCGATGTTGAAAGTGAATAACATATATCTGTATTAAACATTTAAAAGTCTTTTATTACAGATTTAAGAAAACGCCACAAGCGTTTATAATCAAAAACCGAACATAATCAATTATTCAACTGTGCACGCCACAAGAATTTAACATTAATGATGATAAGGCTCAAGCAGAGGGACAAGAACTTTCTACTCAGTGCAACCCCAACATATTTTACTGGGTGACGTGTGCATATTCGTTTGTGGCGAGATGAAGCGAATGGTTTCTAAAGTGAGCTTCCAAATCAAAGATTTTTGAAAAGGAATCGCGAAATTCTTTGAGCGCGCTCTGGACCAATTCCATCCTTCTGGCATAGCCGAGCTCTATGATTTTTTTCTGCACCTTTCGTCCTTATTTCCATCTTCATAGTGTGGTTATCTATTAGGACCAGCAGCACCGGAAAATCAAAGTTCTCTTGGGTCTCCGCATGGACCAGATGGGTTTAGGCCTCTTATATGCCAAATTGATCCCATTGGACTGCGTTTTTTTGTAGTGCCATTTGGTTTAATGTCATGTCCAAATATGTTCACTATTGCTTACAACTATGCTTCATTGGGGATATAAAGCCCACTTTGAGCATCTAAATCGCAAACGTGGATTAACATAATGTGTGTGAAATAAAACAACAATCGGTGCTTTATATTATTTAGTAATTGAGTCATTGTAGACCTCCATAAAGCGTTCTAACACAGGTTGTGGACTGCACTTTTGACGGCTAGAAACCAAAAAAGACACAGGTAGTCCATTTTTATATGCTAGCACCGTGCATCCCCACTTCTTTATCACCAATAAAATACAAAGATGTGCGTAGAGATGTCGTGGTGCCTTACTTTCCTTATCGGGTAGTTGAACTATTTGGACAACACTACCTCTTCTATCAGATTATTGCCAATGAGAATGCTCTATTTTTTGGGTAAAATTAGAATGGGTTTTCGAGAGTAGTAGTGTTTGTCGTATTTGCAAGACTTCGCGCTTTGAGTGCAGATATGGTTTTGCAAAATGCTGGTTGGTCCAACCAGTAAGCGAAAATTTATAACGCTTCATATTATATTGTGTGTGTTGAGAGGTAGGTCCTAGATGAAGGCTGTTTTATCGCACATTGTTGGTCCACATATGGGAATCCTCACTGGATGTTTTGGTAGGTAAGTACCAAGTATTTTAGTAATGATACATTGTAATGGACACGTGTTCCATCGGCTGATTGTCTCGAAATTTTTTTGGAAAATTTAATTAAAATTTATTGGCAAGCCCCACACCCAAGCGCATCTAACTCGACCAAATATAAACAATCTCAATAAAAAGCTGTACAAAGAATTACTTTGCAATGAAACTTTCCAGAAAACGAGAAAGAATGAAAAAGGTTATTCAGCATCAGGGACACGTAGGTGAACAATTGGCTGTACTAGGTGGAGAATATTCTATTATCCCACTTCATATGTTCAAACTTAAAAGCAAGTATAACGATCTAGCGTCACAGATTTTACGGCGGTCACCTTCCACATGTGAAGTGGTGAGTCTCGCCGATATACTTCACAAGTTACAAAGTAGTGTTGTTAGGTCTAACGCGTTCGCTGAATTTCAAATCGATGTTTATCTAATTGAAGACGACAACCTCGTGACAGCTCACAGTGTATCGTTAATTGCTAGCGAGTTTTCAAAGGGGAGGTTCAACTTGAAATTGTAGAACTGCATAACATGCTTCTGAAGCAGGCGGTAGCTTCTTTGTAATTCACCGAGAGAATAAAGCCATCGTTTGGGTGTTGAAGGGGAACGTCTAATTATGCATTCTCTTTTAAGGGCAGGGCCCACTTATACTAGCAACAAGAGACCGGCAAGGCTCAGTTTAAACTGTAGGATATATGATTCGGACGTATGCCTAGCCACGTAATTGTTTGCGCCATTATACTTGCGTCGGCGTTTGATGAGGACATAACTGATGGATTAACACTGTGTACTTTATGGATTGATTGGGCTAAAGTTGGCCATTGACTCCTGAGATGTGCCTGAGAACTCTTATGAGCCAATCTCTAACGTAACCAACGTTAACGTGTCATCTGATGAACAAGAGTATCTTTACACACAAGCTTGGGTAAGCGAACAAATCTTAACGAAATCACAAGCTATGTGAAAGGCACCGCAATTTACGCTTATGTTTTGATGGGGAAAGAATCAGCAGGTAAACATTGGCGCCTCTCTCATAGAGGTTAACTTTTAATTGTTAGCACCATTGCACACACACCTTCTAGCTATATCATAAGTTATAGACTAGGTATGTCTACAAGCAAGCAGCTCGAATATTTGGCTGCAAAAAACATTGTTTACTTTCTGAGAGTCTTCGCCGCAATCGACCTTTCAGACCCTGGTAGAATGGCGGCCACCATCACATTATTATAATCTTTCACTACGACATTCATAAGCTACATGGTAGCCTTAGGTTAGCATTTCGGAACTCATGTGATGGTGCTGCAATAACATTATATAGAGTGGAGTGGTTCGACTCATTCGGTCTCTCTCACTGACAATAATATACTTGTGCACAAAACATTCTTTCCCAAGTGGATTACTGAAGTTTGCCAACAATTTGGCATCGGGTGTTATAGTTGAAACACCGCGGACCGGCAGGTGCTTTCTGCGCACACAAGTGCGCACTATGTACTTTTGTCTTACAAAATCGACCCGAAAAACAGGATAGGGAGGCTTCGGTGCTGACAGAACAGAACACCATTTGCGATTTCATAGTCTAAAACTTTAGGGCGAAATATTCTATCTTTTCTCTATCCATCAATTGAGCAGCAATAATAATGGCTGAGTAATTGCACCAAGGATCGAAGCAAGAAAGGGCAGAAGTTCAGCTAAATGTTGCCCTTATTCTAAGGACGAAGCTTTTTTTGACTTTGGTGAATCAAGTTTCTTCCAAACTGAATCCTTCAATCTTCAGTTTGTTTCAGGGTGCTATTAAATTCTAAATTTACCTTTAACCACATCCTTGAGAATTTTCTGAAAAGTGGATCAAGTTGTACTGCGGCCGTCTTCAGCAGATAATCTCACCCGAGGTTGGCTCCTATGGTCGTGTTTTGAAGTGGTGCCTGTGTTTTTGGAGCGATAATTTAAATTAAGGGATTTTAGGATGTTATTTGGGGATATATATATTTATATATATATATATATATAGAATTAATATTAATAAAAATAACAATTTGATTATATAACTGATAATTCAGAAAGAATAAGAAAAATTTAAATAGAACGTAAATTGCACACTAAAGCTTTTCTTGATTCTTCAGAGCGTATCTTGTAATAATATAAACGAATATTAAAAAAAATTTTTATTTATATACA
>JAUZNK010083488.1:1492-13013 GCA_035046665.1 Euphysa ruthae | reverse complement strand
ACCACACTAAATTCGGACATTAAGTATGAAATATGAGATGGGTGTGGGTTATGTTGATAGGTAAGTATGCTGAATGACCAATTCTTCTCAAATCATGCACTAAAATAAACTTTTTATTTAAGTAATAATGTCGGATGGACAAATAATTAAACTGTAAATTTTTAAAAATTATAACGTGAAGGTCATAATAACTTTGAACATCCATCTAAATCCATCTGGATTTCAAATGAAAATAAACAAATTAAAACGGATAAATAAAATAAACTTTGGTTTGCTGACCAATAATTTCTTTCATCAAACATGATAAAATAATCCTTTAAAGAAATAAGCAAATTAATAAAATTTTTGGTATCTTTGTCCCGAATAACTACATTTTCTGAAAGCCCTATAATACCTGGTTTTGACTGCTATAAAATTGTGTTTCAAAATGTAATAAAATTTTTTTATTGAAAAAGAAAAACATTTTGTACCAGACTCTGCTAAGGAACAATATTTTTCAAAGGTTTCTTAACTTCATAAGTAGTTGTGAAATAAGTGATTAATGGAAAACTCGGAATGTTCTTTAAAAAAAAACGAAATAAAATTTACCCATTTTTGAAAACAAAAATTAAATTCTCATATTAAATTTACTCCTAAATTTATTTACTCGTCAGCAAGTAATTTTTTTTCACTCAGTATAAAACACCTATTTTTACAAAAGGGGTGTTTCTTTTTTAAGCTGTGATGCTGAATTCGAATATCATGGACACACATTCAAATAATCAAGTCTTACATAACCATTCAGATGTGTACCATTGTTCCTTCATGATTTCTTACCATATAAAACTAATGATTAGCACCACTCCATGAAAAAAAAATAGAGAGAATATCTACTACAAACATGATAAAACTTTCACAAAAAGCTATGAATTAGAGGATAAAATATTTATATTTCCACTTCATAACCACTAAAATTCACTTAATTCTCTACTACATAATACTCGAAGTTCTTTGGACTATTTAGTTTAATCAAAAACGTTAGGTCAGTATTCTAAAATTAAGGGACATCAGGGTTTAAATAGTTAATTTTCAGAATTAAGCTATATTTATCAAATTAAGCCTAAAATTCTGAAGAAACATTATTGACACAAAAAAAAAACAATTTTAAATAAAGGAAAAAGAGCAAACATTGTCCTTAGATATAAAATCTGATAATTGCTACCCGCTAACTCATTGAGCCTGATAAAACCGCCGGTATGCAAAAATCATCAGAAATAATATTTATAACAAACTTTGAAAATTGAATAAGATTTCGAGCAAAGATCAAATCAAAAGATCAAAACATCAATTTACTGAAAAATTACCATTTTTTGGTGCAGTACCAAAAAATAAGTTTATGACATAATCATCATGTCTCAATACTTTACATGATCAGTTCCTTATGCAGCAATTCTTTGTTGAAAATATTTTGAACCGCAATATAGACCATATGGTAAAAAATTCACCACTAAGAGATTTCAGGTGTGGCAAAATCATAGAGTTTTTGCATATTAATATAGAAAATATTTCTATACTTTTTAAGAGACAGCCACAAAAAAAAATACCAAAAAATCTGAGTAGAAAATAATTAACATAATTTCCAAATAATTTTAAAAATAGTTATTTCTTTACAGACGGCCTAAATACTCAAAAGATGTTTTCTATAGGCCTTTACTGAATTAAAGAAATTAATAATTTTTAAGAAAAATTTTTAATTTTATTTTTATGCCTAAAATTACTTTGTTTTGGCATTTTCCAGCGCAGTATCAAGATACAACTTTTATTTCTACGACAACACAAAATTGCTAATTTTCTGCTTTGAATTTCAGACATGAAAGGATGGAAATGGGTGATTTCACCAGACAAAATTTAGTTTATCTAATTCTAAAAATAAATTCCTGAAAAATATTGTGCAATTTTCCAGGCAAGGTTTGAACTCTGTTTGAAATTTTATCTGAAAAAAAAAGAGCTTCTTTAAAAACTATTAAACAAATATTATTGCGAACTATATTCATATGCATTAATCGATCTTTTTCTGAAAAATTGGTACCTTAGTCTTTTTTTGCTTCCAAACACATATCTTAAAAAAATATATATTTTTTTACAATAAATGTTTATCAACACTTATTTAAATATATTATTTTGTTAAAAAATTTTTTTCAAACAATAAAATAATTTTTTTAGAAGAATATACCTTAAATATTAAGTGAAAAGGCAACACTGTAACTAGAAATTGAACAATAATAGCCTGGTGCACTGACAAATTATCATGGAAAAAAATGTAATTTATGTATAATCTATGATTAATTAATGATAACTTATGTATAATTTATGATTAATTAATGATAATTTATGCATAATCTATGATTAATTAATGATAACTTATGTATAATTTATGATTAATTAATGATAACTTATGTATAATTTATTAGAATATTGACCTTATAGTTTGATCTTGTATGTAGATCATTGAAAGATGATTACTTAATATACTCACATGCATATGAGCCCCAGTGCCACCTCCTCCCATAAAGATCCAGTCTAGTTGACTTTTCTCTGAACCATTTGGTAAAAAACTTGGTTGAGAATAAAACCGGCGAAGAAATTTTATGAGTTCAGGGATGCAATTGCTCCTAAAATAAAATATTTTAGATCAGTGTTGTAAAGGCAATTTCTAAAACAAATTATTGGGGAGACAGGACGAGAAAAAAGATAACGCCCATCACACCAGTATACCAGCTGACTACATAAAACAAATGCTTGATGACAATTTTGACATAAATGATAATTTCCTAAGGCTTTTAATAATAAAATCACTCATGCAAGTACTTTTAAAACTTTAGCTGAAGAATAGGTTTTAATTTGGTCATCAGGTTTTTACATGAAGGAATTTTTCCAGCAATTCTCATAACTGCTATAATATCCCACTGGCAACCCAATAATTAAGTTATAAAATATAAAAGACAATCCACGAACATAAAGCACTTATTTGGTAGCACCAAATTTTTATCAGAATTTAATAGAAATTCTAACAGTTCAGCCAATCCTTTTTTTTTTCTGTTGTTACTATTTAGCCATTAGAAAGACATTTCTTTAAAATTAAAATCTATTTTCTTATGTTAAATAAAATTTTGAATTTTCATACTTAGAGAATAAGTTTAAGAGCAATTTTTTCTCGTGCGAATTTCCAGAACCCTAATTAATTAATTTAAGCACAAGCTCTTTTATATAAAATTTTACTGAGGTTTCTTCAGAAACTTGCTGTCGCAAACCTAAACTGTTAAAATTATAAGTAGTGGCCTAATACTTTAATACTCTCACTAAATTTGAGTAAAAAAAATTTTTTTTAAACAAACTTTACCCAAAAAGGACTAAATTTAAATTATTTATCAAAGAAATTGCTAAATTTTGTAAAAAACTTTATTTAGGATTTTGTTTTGTTCAAAAAAATAATAAATTATTAAATAAATAAATAAACGCTTACAAAACAGTGTAATTTTTAAACATGCAAATATGTTCTAATTAAAGATCAGAAAAAAAATTTTAAAAACTCAAAATTAAAATAAACTTATTAATATTTATTTAAAATCATTTTTTTCTTTGATAGAAAGACAAAATAATTAAAATAAATGAATCAGTCAGACTAAGTACAGTATAATTAATATCAGCTATTATTAGAGGACCGATTATTACCAGAATGCAGTTAAAATAAGGTTGCAAGACTTTTAATTTGTGGGTGAATTTCTTTAGAATACACAAATTCACCTTAGGAATGTAGTTAAAATTGTCTTTGTTAGAAGAGGAAAAATAAGATTGGCAAGTTAGAACTTTATCTTAAATCAAATTGTCAGTAAAATAAAACATACCATCCAACATACCATTGATCTTTTTTTAGCAATGACCTCTTTTTACTCATATGGAATACTGATTGTAAAGTGGGGAAGTTTGTTTTGTATGGAAAGAACTGACAACCAAACTTGTGGTTGGGTTTCAAAACATCTGATTTCTTGTACATATCTTTAAAAAACTCATAGCTGAACTTTTTTAAAGCATCCCAATGCTTTGCAGCACCTTTAATGAGAATGGGAACACCAGTATATGCATAATTCTCTAAGAACTCTTCTTTGCTTATGTTATTCACAACACGTACCTAAGAAGTCAAAAATTAAGAATGCAATATTTGGCTTGAAGAAACTTTGTCATGTGCAAATTTTGTACACCATTAATTAACTTTTTCCTAAATATGACCTGTATAGATGTGGTTGTATAAATTGCTTTTGGGGACATTTGAAACTTCCAATAATTCAGTTCAAAATATTTTTAATTAAATAAATAATTCTTATAGAAAGAATCCAAATTGCTACATAACTTTAGTCAACAGTAAAGCCAACATAAATATAAAGGAAGATGCTAACTTGTTCTTAGTTGAATATTCTCCATAGAAAAATACCCAGGAATTTGTTGCTTCAAGTGGTTAAAACTCAAATTTGATTATTAATAAATAACTGTGATAAGTAAAAACTTAATCAAGTTGTTATCCTAATTTGATATTATATAACAATAAAAGAATCAGTAAGGTCGAAAATCAATCTTTTTTAACAAGTTAAATGGTAAGCTAAAAATCGCTATATGTCGCCTGCTAAGTATTGCTGTATAGTCTATAAATGCGTATAATTTATATATACATATTATTCAATTATATAAACTAGATATAATTAAGCCAAACAGGCATAAAAAAGTATCTCGTCATTGGCAACAAAGAAAAATTTCATTCTTGGTTACCAAGGACGAGATAACTTGCCGTTGTCAAATTAACTAAAACCAAGAGGAATCAGAATCGAAAAAATATTGTAGGTAGATTTGATCCTTTTTTGACAAATAATTTATAAAAATAAAAATATAATTATTGCTTTATAGATTTGATCAACCAACTTTAGATGTTTCTTTTTTTTCAATTCACCATGTCTGAAAGTAAAGATAAAGATATGTTTATAATTTACTGTCTATAAAGTAATTTTTTATGTTTGAAGAAAAACTAAATATAATTTTATTGTGAGATTTGTTTATTTCAGAAAACATTATCGATCCAAAATATTAATCCCTATAAACTATTTTTTATTGCGGTTTTTTATTTTATATTTGCTTCATTATATGTATATAAAATATTTTACTCTTTATTTGTGCAAGATGAAACTTTTTGTGATAAAAAATTTTCAAATGTAGATGATCGATACCCAATTGCACAACTGCATTATTTAGCTCACATACTTGCAGGAGCACATGAAAAATCAAAATGTTATCCAACAGAGATGTAAGGTGTGTACATTTAATAAACAGCATAAAGAAATATGCTATATGTTCAATAAATTCGGGGACCACAAAACAGAATGCATATGTGTAACACACACACCAAAGGAAAAATCTAAAATCTTTAAAAAAAAAAATTGATTTCAATGAGGTTTAACCGGTGAATAAAAATTGATTAATAAAATTGAGGAATAAAAAACAAAACTGCACGAAGTATACATTTACAGAATATATTAACATAAAAGACCAGATCTTTCTAGGGAGCTGTGCACTGTTTCTCCCTTTGAAAGAAAATTATAAATTATCATAATCAACATTTAAAATGATGCACATCTTTAAAAATATTATTTAAAAATACTGTGCTTTGTAAAAACAGCCCAAATGGGGTAAAAAAAAGTTACCTTCTTCAGGTTATGACAGTAAGAGCAGTTGTTAACTGGGCGTGATGCAGTGGATGTAAATGAGTTTTGAGCAATTAAACAATGGTCATTATAGTTAAATATGTAGATAATCTGAAAATTTTTGATAAAACCAAAAGGGTCTTTATAAAGTCGCCTATCTTGTAAACTAACCAGCACAACTATTGTACTCATGATGCAGAAAAGTTTGAACCAATTAAGAGGTTTTTTATCATTGAGAATACAATTGTCTTTAATGATACCACGACATAACTCATCTTTTGAGAAAAAGATGGCAGCTATCGACAGTTTAGTGACTATCTGTCTTTCCATAGAAGACAACTAGACGTATAATAATTATTCTATGAGAAAAAAAAACTGAATAATGTAGTCATTTTTTTCATTCTGTAGCATCAACTCAGAAACAGTATAAGCTGTCCATTTCTGAGATTTCAAAACTCAGAGAGTAAAAACACTAACTGCGGGTTTTCATAAATAGATTAGAGTACCAATCCAACCTCGAAATCAAAATATTTTTCAAACTATGAACACCTAGTCTTAACCTTTATTTTTTCGGAACTAGACAAAGAAAGTAGGCAAAGCCTTGATTGGCAGCCACCTTGAGATAGTTTCTTGATAATAACACCAACCCTGGAGTTTTTCGTAAGCCACCGCCTGAAATTAATTCTATGAAAATTTATTTCTGCTGCTTGTTCAAATAATGCTTTCAGAAAACCATATTGGGAGGTAAGTTAGTCAAATTATTTCAGTTAAAGCAAAGCATAATAAGTTTTTATAGAAAAATAAAGGAGGACTCAGGATTTTTCTTAGCTGAAAGGTAGTTTGATAATTTTATTGATGAGACAGAGTTACCGATCAAATATTTTTGATTAGGCTTACTGTAGAAGGTATTATTGGTACAGTTGTCTCATTTTATGCACCACATTGCAGGTTAGATGACTCAAAAAGATAGGTTAGTGGATGTTGCAAGTAAATTAAATTAAAGGAGATTTTTTTTTTTTTAATTACTTTCCGTATGTGGGGAAAAATCAAACTTATAAAGAGATGATCATCCACGGTTCTGGCGTACTTAGAACTCCCATTTGAGCTTATGGTAAATAACCGCTCAGCCAGACAACCAAACTTATTGTCTCGAGTTGAATGCTACTCAAACACTGATTGGGTGATACCCGAATTTTAACCCGGAACCTTACAGTTGGAGTCAGATCTCTTATCGACTAAGCTATCCAGGCTTTTTGGTGGAAACTACAACCACGTTTGCAACCATAAGGCTAAAAAACTTTTAAATATTTTTAAATTGTAATCAGATGAGACATAAGATTAATATAAAACCACGTATTGTTACACCATATTTTACAATCGTTTTACCTAAAACAATTTTCCAATTTACAGCAAATTTATTGGGTCTAAATATTTGTCTTTTCCATTTGAACCAATCTTCATTGTAAAAAATAATGTAGTAGGAACAAATCTGGTGGAATTTTGTGCATGAATACAATTCTACCTTGAATTTTTTCTTTATTTTGTCATCTAGTTCATAGTCATCTAGTCTCCATGTACTTGTCAACCTCCTCTGCACATAAAAACAATCTTCTATCTTTCTTTAAGGCTATGTTGATCTTAAAGGTTTTCCTTTTACAGTCATGCACTTTTTTAGCAGAAAACCAACAGCTATCAAACCTTCATTTTCATTTTCTGAATCAATTTCGTTTTGGCAGATGTCAATGAAACTCTCTTTGCTTTCTTCAAATAAATTTGAAAATGTTGCTATGAGATACTTCATCTACATCAATTTAATGGTAAGCCGATGGTCGTGATTACCACATCCCCTCTTCAATTGAAAATCATGGGTAATGAATTTTCTAACATTTGCCATCTGCTGTTCTTATTAATTCAGCCATATTTTATTATCTATTTTCCCTTTGGTTTTGAAATGTTAATGAAGTACCAGATGAACAACAATACTAAAAAAACTAGTTGGCTTTTGCACCATATCTGGACAAAAAATTAAGCAACGAGCTCACAATTGTAAATAAACAGCTCAAAATTAATGTGCTTTTGCACCCCCAACTCATATTTTTTGTTACAAATAACTCTCTGAGCTTTTCACCTGTCATCTGGTTTAAATAACTTATTGTGGCTATGTTTCAGGAGACAAACTCCCGTACAGACAATTTACAATGGTTGAAAATTAGACACTTTAGAGCTCAGAGGATTATTTGTAACAAAAAAATAGCGATTGCAAAAGCACACTGGCGCCCACATTTGTAAATGAAAATGTTTTACCGAATGTCACTTGTTATCTTTCCTATTATCTTTCTCTCGTTTATTTCAAATATGAATACCCATTAATCTTCTATCATTGGGACATCATACTTAATTCCAAGTTGCTGTCTGCAATTCTTATCTGAACAAAAATTATCAAAAAGTTTCCTACTTTTTATGTATTGTTTTCTTTGATTTTCCACCTGCTGTCCTGCTGACTTGCTGCAGTTCGCTTTAATTTTTGAATATCGTTGATTTCACGTTTTAATATTGTTACTTTACTTTGCATATCTTTAGTATAAGTTTTGAATATACTTTGTTGGTACAGACACTAATTCAGAAGTTATTTTAATAGCAGCTTTAAAGGATCTTTCTTCATTTTTTCAAGTTGTAACACATGACCTAAAATATCAATGAGTCCTTCCAGCAGGTAACTTTATGTTACCTGCTGGACTCATGTCAGATCACAGATGAGATGGTACCATATATCGGATGGTGATTTTACAAGAATTTGAACTTCAGGCTTCAGATCTTTCTCTTCAGTAGAGTACAAACTTCCAATTTTTTCTTGATTGAAAGTTATTCTTATAGTAGTAACTAAAAGTAAAGAAAAAATAATTTAAAAACATTTTTTCATATAAATCACTATCACTTCATTCATTCCAGTTGTAACAAATGTTTTAAAAATTATTGGGAAATAACCAAATCAAAATTTTATGAGGAAAATGAAATCTCAGGGCCATCGTACATATGCTTTAGCTAACTAATCTTTAAAAAAATAAAAGAAATTTTTACTACAACGACAAACACCACCAGACAGACAAAAAAAACCACGTGCTGATTGTTTACAACTTCTTAAATCGCTTTACAGAACATTAACATTTGTGCATTTAAAAAGAAATCTTAAAAGTAAAAAGAAATTTTGAGGATTCGGTTATTTTAACTTGCAGCCAACACCAAAACAAATAGTTTTTCGAACTCATTTATTATAGAAACGCCCACGGGTTTGGTTCTGGTGAACTTTACAAAGTATGGTAAAATTAAGTACGACTAATTAACGATTGGTTAGTTTGTTTAAATCCAGGTCATTTTAAGGGTGTTATTAGTGATACAATAATTCAACGTACTTCCAACTCATATTTTTTTACATGGGGCGAACAATTAGCTTCAAGCTATTTATTTCAGAAGGTTCCCATGGGTTTGGTTCTGGTGTACTTAGAACTCACATTTGAGCTTACGGTAAAGAAAATCGTTGGTCTCCTAGGTGGGTTGAATTTGCACCTCCATGAGAGACAACCGTAATTTCATGGAAGTCAGAATGTAATGACTATAAATTGAGTCCTGTAAAAGAGTCCTGAGCCTAATATTTGAGCCACAATGTTGGGGTGTGTGAGATCTCCCACCATGGAGTCTAAGATGGGAAAGTTCAACTATATCATTAGAGCTGGGATAACTGGAAGATGACCCCTGGTGAAATAAGCAGTCATCTAAAAATGGAAGTCACCTGACAAAAACAATCTTACTTTGCGCCAACAAAGCCTAAAATCAGAATGCTGGATCTTTAAGAAATCTTCCCTAAAAGGCTCTAAAACCTTATTCATGTTCACAAAACTATCAGCACCTTCATACAGAGAAAATATATGCACAATATAGATAGAACCTGGCAAATCAGCCTTGATAACCTCAAAATTATTTTGCATTCTTTGAGTGTAAAGGCTCTCTAAAATTTTAAAGAGATTTCGATTTAGGTAGAATATTCCAGTCAAGGACACATTGAAATTCAATACAATTGATACCGCAAGTAAAAGTTTGTTTTAATGGAATAAAATTACTTTCTGCTGATCTTAGGTTTTATTGTTCATCATATCGAGATATCTAGGAGACCCTTTAATTTTAAAGTCTGCCTTTTGAATTTTAATGTAAGCCTCTTCAATTATGAGTCAAATTGTTCTTTTGTCATTTGTTGGAAATATATATGCAATCACACTCTATTTAATTAGGAAATTATAAGACTAAAACAAAAATTTTTAAAAAATCACAGTCACCATGTGTTTTTTAAAACATGAATTTATTTTTATTCCCGCCAAAAACCGAGGGAATATTTGTAAAATATAGTCGGCATAAATTAACATTCTTTTAGATAAATTAAAAATAAATTTAAAATATATGCAATTACAGCAACTGATTATACCAAAATATAACCTATTCTTCTTTTCAAAACTAAACTCTTAAAAAGCCAACCTACTCAAAGTAGCATTGCTTATAATAAATAAGAATTTGGGATGGATTTTATTGAAAAAAAACTTACCTAATTTAAGTCAAATACCACCTCGGCGTTAACCATCTTAAGTTTAGATTATTAAAATAGAATATAATCATATATAGATGACCTACGAATGTTTGACGCTAATGCTTGAGAAGTTCTCGATGGGTTTATGTTTAGGACTAATGTATAGAAAATAAAACTATTTTTCTCGAAAAAAAATGGCTAACATGTAACCTGAGGACGCGAAGGATGTAGTAATGAGAAAGGAGATACCAAGAAGTAAAATATGTAATTTTTAAATTAAAGTGAATCTTTTAGTTTTTTGTGTTTTCTCATTACTGTACATGCAATGCAATGAGCTTTCGAACGGAAGTAGGTATGGGTACAACATCATTAAGATCGATTTGCTCATTTCCTAATATCATTTCAACGAAACTACTATTTAAAAGGCACAGATTTCCGAAGACACGTGTTTCCTACTACAGCTTAGATGATGATTAATGCCGTCCTACATTTCATTAAAAAATTAAATAAAAAGGCTGTTACAGACTGACAAAAGTATATACGAATACTTGCGGCCTAAAACACTATAGATAAGTTATATTAATAATATTTGCTATATACCTATTCCTTATCTAAGTACCATAATAAATACTTATTACCAGTGACTGATAAAATGTCCAGTCACCCAGTGATAAAACACATAATCACCCAGTGACAAAATACCAAGTCAACCAGTAATAAAAAATAAAATGCCCAGTCACACAGTGACAAAATACCAAGTCACCTAGTGATAAAATACCCAGCCACCCAGTGACAAAGTGCCAAGTCACCCAGTGACAAAATATATAGTTACCCAGTGACAAAAGGAAAATTTATACCAAATATTAATACGGTCTGAATAGTAATCCTGGGAGGTTATCCATACAGAAAAAAATTTTTTATAGTTTTCAATTTTTTTTTACTGGCAAGGTTATATTTACAGACCAGAAGAAAAACTAACTAAAATGCCATAAATTGCTCTAAAGTGAGATAACAAGGAGCAATAAAGATCTAATTTCTAACATCTTTAACAAAACACAAAACGTTTGGTGTAAATTTTTGACACATCATTTCAAAATTGAGCGTTTTAGTGACTATCGTTGTACGACAAAATTGAGCGTTTTACGGACTATCGTTGTACGACAAAATTGAGCGTTTTACGGACTATCGTTGTACGACAAAATTGAGCGTTTTACGGACTATC
>JAUZNK010083477.1:0-13013 GCA_035046665.1 Euphysa ruthae | reverse complement strand
AAAATGAATCTTACTAAAATGAATCTTACTAAAATGAATCTTACTAAAATGAATCTTACTAAAATGAATCTTACTAAAATGAATCTTACTAACAGATCCAAAAAATTATTTACTCCTTGTTTCAACAGCAATTAAATTTTCAAATTCAAAGAAAAAAAATTTAAAGATTTTGTGCAAATCTTTTTATGTTTATCCAAAAAAAAAAAAAAAAAAATGGCTGAACATATTAAAATTATTTGTTACTTATATCATATTACTTAAATTACTAATTAATGTAATTCAAAATTTCTGCCTACTAAAAAGGTAAAATTTTTTAAAAGTCATAAATAATTTGATTTTGAGACTTTTTTGGGCACACAAGAACTTTAAGTAAGACTGACATACCTAATATATAAATAATACTTTCCTAACATATCCAAAAATATTGGGCGCATAACTTTTTGAATAAAGTCAAATGCTAACTTTTGGACCTCTTTGGGTATTCAGCCAGAAAATAACTTCAGCAAGCCGAGATTCCAAATATATTTCCTGACATAATCAAAAATTTCAACAAAATTTTTTAAAAATGGCAAAAAAAGGTGATTTTCAGGCCGCCAAACAAGAACAATCAGCAGGCGGTCATGTAGCCACGTAATAGATTACATTGGTGATTCTTTATTTTTTTACAAAAAACTTAGCAAAAATCAAAAAAAACTTTAAGGTTCCAAAAAAAACAGCAGAGACAAAATAAACTATGAACTTTTTACTTGCATAATATCACAATCAAGCAAATTAATATTTCATGGCGTGAAGCAGATTTAAAAATTAACTTATTTTATCAAGTAAAATTTCAGTAAAAAACCTTATTACCATTTTTTGAAAAGCTAACATATGACAAGTGAATTCAAAAGACCATGACTAAAACAATTCTTCATCAGGAATCAAAATAAAATTAAAAACACAAAATCTTACAAAACTCTTTAATTAACAGAATATAACATAAAAAAATGTTAAATAAAACGCTTTCTATTTTCTTTCAAAAATCCTTTTTTCTATAGTTTTTTAATAAACAGTATGAAATAAACGGGGCTTTATATAGTGGAAAAGGAGTCAAAACCAAAAGTTAATAAAGCAATTAAAAAAATACATTAAAATGTCGTTTATTATGAAATTTTTTCCAAGACAAAAGCAAGGAACAAGCTCAGCAAAACTATTCATAAAAAAGTTCAAATAAACAATGGGCACTTTCTAGCATTGACTTGCGATCCAAACAAAATTTTAAAACGGTTATATACATACAGATAAATCTGAAGAGCCAATCCAAAGAAGACCTGTATCTGCAAACATAGCTATGTATTTTTGATTAAACGAAATTGCAATCTCAATGAATGATGACACAGGGTGACTGACTTGGGGATTCTAAAAAATAATGAAGGAAATAATCATTTCCGTCCCCATAATGGAAATAAAAGACTTTTTCATAAACAAATATACATCATTACACTTTTGAGCTTCATTTAAAAAATGGAACAAAAAATTACATATCTAATTAATACCGAAACTTTAAATAAATAAGTAAAAATCAAACAATAAATATTTTTCAACATAGGAAAATTACAACTGCTCAAACTACAGCCTAACTGATTTGGCTGCATTGATCTAAGAAAATTATGCCGGACAAATATTGCGATCAGATGTGTTAAAATCACTTACCTCCATTACAAATTTATTTGTTCAGAAAAATAGCAATAGTTACTTTTTCAAAGCGATTTTTGTTTCGATAAAAACCGAAACAGTGGTAATGAAATGTATCAAAGATGTAAAATATCAAAAAAAATTTTGAAACAATTATATTAGAAACAATGTTTACATTCGTGGGTTAAAGTTTAGGTAGAAAAATTTATGACTGTTACTCACTCAATACAGTAAACTAAAACTGATAAGAGCCACACTGACAATTTTAATAAGCAAAGGTCAGAAAATAAAAAGTTAGTTTCCGCTTTCAACTCTGCTTTCTACACTAAAGACTACAGATATATTGCCTAACTTACAAACAAAACTGAATACCACGAAATCAAGAGGCTGAAAAATACTATTAATAAATTTATAAAATAGCTTTATCAATTTAATGCATCAGCAAATTTGAACTCAATTGAAACCTCCCTGAAAATTTTTAACTCATTCAAAATATTTTGAAGCAAAGAGTCACTGGAAAAGTGAAATTGAAAGATTAAAATAATAGAAAGAGAAAGAAATATAAATACTCAAAAAATATACATTTTATATTTCTTCCTTGGCCAAATTCAATCCAAAAAGATCTACAAGATAAACATAAAATTGGAATCAAATTCTAGTTAAATATACTGAGATATAATTTCCATCATGTTTCTATTATCCCATAAACTAGCATTTAGAATATGGCCTAGCATCCATTACCTTCTTTTCTTTTGAATTAAAATTAAATTAAATTATAGACACTCTCGCAAAATAGTATTACAAATACGACAGATTTACATATTACTGTTTGCTTCATTGTTATGGTAACCCATAATTACACTTTAAAACAAATTAATTTAAAAAAAAAAACATTTTAAGAAATCAAAAATTGTAACAGAAAATAATTTGATGATCAATTTATGGAACACTCCTTTCATTTTGATATTCCAGCATTTTTTTTCTCAGCGAATACCAACAATTATAATAGGGTTTATTTGGTGTACATACAGGCAGATCAAGAATAACACTTATCTGAATCAGCAAAGGCAATGCCTTGATAGTAGGTATATAGCCATCCTTTGCACGTATCACAAAACACCCAGTTGATTACCTTCAACTTCGCTGGAGGCTTCTCCTTCTTACAAATGATGCAGATTCTGTTTGGGTTGATCTCTCTACTCCTTTCTTCACTCACATTCATATTTTCATCACTGATCTCTTCTATGTTGTATCACTTAGCATTTTTTTTTCAGTAAGCATTTCTTTTTTCCTAGATTTTCTACTGAATTATTGTTTTAATTTCAGGGGTCGAGATAGCGGTCGGTCATCGGTTAATTTGTTTTAAAAAAAATTAAAAACCAATCAAATTTGTTGTTCTAACTTCTTGACGATACTCCCACTAAACTTTTTTGATTTTACATTGAACAAATTTCATGACCAATATAAATAAATTAAAAGTAGAAAGAATAGCAAACATATTTTTCAGAGATAACCAAAATATTAGCTGTAAAGTTAAAAGAAAAACAATAGAACATTAAATTTTAAAAAAACAAATATGTTTATATACTTACAGTTCAGGTGTTTAATCCCTATTTTAAAAGGTTAACTGAAATAAGAATAAAAAAAAACATTATAAGGCACGAAAGTTGAAATTTATATCTAAAAACATCTATCTTTCTAAATAAGATTATTATAAAATAATAGTTTAATCTTTTCATAAATTAAGTCATTTTTATTTTTATAAATCTCACATTTGCTATCATAAAATATCATAATATTTTAAATCATTATTAATAACATCTCACTAAGCGTTTTAACATGCTTTCTGAGAATCAATTGTTTAAAAATTTAAAAGTTAAAGTAGAATTTTTTTATTTTCAAAATTTTTGTTATATTTTTAAAAATTTTGTTATATAATTATCGAGTAGAGGGTATAAATATATAAATATATTATATAAAAATAACAAAGTGATTATAGTGCTTTTGTTGTTTTAACAGGACTCGTAGTTTATAAAATAATTAACAATTTGGTTAAATTGTCAATCGTAGACAAAATAAATTAACAATAACTTCGGTAACTCCCAATTGTCGAAGGTGAATTTTGAGGGCTGTAAGTAGATTTAAACTGATTTATTTTAAAAAATTTATTTTTTTAGCTAAAAATTTTATACTGAACTCTATGAGTAACACTGTAATAAATGTTAGTTTTTAACAAAAGCAAAAAAGCGAGCTTTGCAGCTGGAGCTCATTTGGCAACAACGCAAAAAATTCTCTATAGTAAGGAAGTTTTTTTTTGCTGACTCAACAAATCTTTGGGCCGAAATTCGAGCCTATTTTTATCATATTTTTTTTCGCCTTCCCATTTCTTTATTAATAATATTTGAGCAGTATAACTTTATTTAAATGTTTAACAAAAGAATCATTCCAAAAGAAACATTCCATTCGAATGCAATTATGTTTAATTTTGTGTCTTTACAAAGACAGATGTTTGATACTGAAAGTTAAATTTAAATTCAATATTTTCATTTCACTATATATGTGATATACTATAAAATCATTTTTTATTTGTGTAAACTATTCTTCCAATAGATTGAAACCAAATCAAAAGTAATTTCAACACTGTCAAAAGAAAATTTTTCTATTTAGCGATATTAGTATATATTTAGTAAATTAATCACAGGTAGCGTAAAAAATTTTTTGATTATTGAATTATGTTGCTGTTTTCTACCATTAATTATCATACACCGTCTTTAACTTTGGCTTGCCAACAAGGTTGTCATGCTTTTGCAAACATTTATATATTGATTGTACTTAATTGTAATTATGCTTTTATGTTCACGTAGCTTAAAGAGACATTTACTTTTCTAAGAGAAACTGTTTAATCATGCAAAAGGAAAAAAGTCAGCCAATCAAAATGATCGGCCATAGCATAATCCTTCAATTTCACCAATCAATAAATGATTTACAGAGTTTGTGTTTCCCAGAAAGACAAAAATTCGTACAATGCAAAATATTAGTATGAGTTTTATTTCTGGGAGCACAAATTTCAGATCTTTTATAAAAGATCACGATTTTTCTGAATGTTACATCCATTGGTAAATTTTGTTGCTATATTATGTGACAGCTCAACAGATAAAATCATTACAGAACAAGAAGTTGCTTATGTTACTTCCAACCAACAATGAAATTCTTTAAAGTCATAGGCCCATCTGACAGTCAGGATGCCCCAGGGCTTAAGCAAGCCATACCTGATGCATTTAAAAGAAATTGTTTGGAATCCATATTATATAAACTTGTTTTCCTTTCCTCGGATGATGCTTCTGTTAACTGCAGCAAAAAGTCTGGATTAAATAGACTATTTCAAAATGATTACCCTTGGATGTCTTTTATTTGGTGTTTTAGTCAAAAAGTTAAGCTTGCTTTAATGGATACATTAAAAAATGTTATTGAACCTGTTGAAACATTATTGTGACACTTATATTATCTATAAAAAAATTCTTCTAAGAAGAATCGAGAACTTAAAAACTTTTTTGGAGGGATAATTTGAAATGTATAGTACAAATGTAAGACCAGTTATGGTGACAGGCAATAGATGGATTGATCATAAGTTTCTCACGATGGATTGTCTCATTGAAAAGTTTGGTCTCTACTCACAACACTTACAGCATGTCATATCTAACACTTCAATCTAACAAAATAGATCACTCTTGGAAAGAAAATTCACTAAACTTTTTGATGCGAAAATTTTGCTACGTACTGCTTTTTTTACTGATGTTTTAGCAGAAACAAAGAAGTTAAGTCTAAATACGCAAAGAAGTCATATAAAGTGATATTTTTATATATATATATATATATACCAGTCAAAAAATTGGCGCGCTCATCAACGTAAATCTAAAGTCAACAGTAAAAGCTAGAATAAGCAAGTAAAGAAGTTGCATTTTGACTTTTCTGTTTTATCCTCATCTTCCTCAGATTGCAGTTCTGACTAAGACAACGAATGATATAGCTATTTTATCCATCAAAATATATAGTTTTAATAATAGAAAAATTTCACTCTTTGCAATATCCGTTATTTTAAGTATATAACATTTTATTTCTTAGTACATTTAAAGTGTGTTCTTTGTATTCCAATATACTTCTCGTTTTTTTCTTAATTTATAGTTTGTCACAAGCTAAAAAAGTAAAGATAATGATATATATTAATCTCCTCATGTGCAGAATACGTACGAGCGTCTACAATAACAAGTGCCATGATTATGAGCAAAAGTATTTTTAAAAACATACACACGTGTATAAAACTATTGCATAATAAAGCATTCTGTAAGATCACACATACGTAAGTCTTAAAAAAATTAATTGAATTTTTTAATCTATTCTGTTCTATTGTTTCTTTCAAATTATAAAAACTAATGACATTTGCGCCTTTTAAACAACTAAAGCAAAGAAAACCGGTTAAAACCCCACACTGAATTTAATAAATCAAAAGAAAAAACCGATTTTGTTATTTAGCTAATCAGCTTAAACTTTCGATGGTTAAAGCATGTATATGAAGTGTTTTAGAAGTTTCTCTAAAATTATTTTGGACTATTTTATGATTGTGTTTTATGGCGTTTTTGTAAAAACATATATTATAAAAAATTTTTGAGCGCCCCATCATTTTAGCTCAGTGCTGGTTGTTTGGAGTTCACAATTTGAACGTCCCCCAGCTTGCTCTGCTCAAGATCAGGAATAAATTAACTAAAACTATTTCCAACTAAAAAATCTGAAATATACACTGTACAACACTTTTGCAAAAAGAAAAAACAAAAACATAAAAGTAAGCACTATAAAAAATCATAAATTTCAATTAAAATTGTTAGCGTGCTGTTTAGGAAGTTTAGTGAATAAAAAGGCTTTAAAATCCTGTTACATGCAATCTAAGGAATATCAATTTCAAAAACTTCTCTGCAAAAGCTAACCATGGTGGGCTGTACTGTGTACTTGGAAGAGGGAGGGTAAAAGGAGGAGGAAGGGGAGGGAAAAAGGAAAAGGAAGGGGGAGGGAAAAAGGAGGCGGAAGGAGGAGGAAGGAGTAGGAAGGAGGAGGAAGGAGTAGGAAGGGGGAGGAAGTGGGAGGAAAGGGGAGGAGGGAGGAAATAACCTATCACTTAGAAAAACCTTAATTTGACCCCTAAATTCCCTAAAAAACTCATCAGTTTTTTTTTAGACTATTCACTGGCTGATTTTTTTTTCAAGGGGAGTTTTACTTCCACTGTGTTCATCTTTCTTCTTTTGTAATAACCATTCTGTTCGTTTGGCTTCCTTCTTTAGTTTAGTTTATCCAACTTTTACAGTTTTTCTTCTGTTTTTATCTTCCATTATTCACCTTTATGATGACCTGCATATTTTTTTTTTCACAGTACATGGGTTGGAGTAAGGATGATAAACAAAAACATCAAGAGGTTGCAAAAGATGAGTGGTATGTGATGGTAGGCAGTACAGGATCACATTATCTTGAATAGCAATATCTATAATATCAATAGACATGTGTGATCCATAGCCACCAACAAAAAGTACAAGTTTACAGACATACATTATTTATGGGATTAAAGCTGCTCATCCATACATCCATTTGGAGACTTTGCATAAAGAGAACCGATTAATACTCCACCAGCATATGCAGCAGATGGGAATAATTTCCCAAAAAATTCATAGGTGAGACGACATGACCAGAGGCTGAAACGCAACAATTCACAGTAATATGATCACGTGATCATTTGGATTGTGAATGAGCATTTCTGGCCCCTTTGCAAACGACTACCTTTAATAGGTGGCATTCCATGCCACTCTCATCAACATTAAATATAACTTGAGCCTTGTTATAAAGACCTTTCTATTTTACTAGTCTTTCTAAGGTTTCAAAATAACGATCCATCACTGTTTGACATACAATGCAATAAACCAGATTTCTGAAACCAATATATTGGGAAAAAATTTATCGAAAAAATTTATCTTAAAAATTTTTTAAAAAGTTGAAATTCAACTTGCAGAATGCTAAATTCAGTAAAATTAATGTATAGCATGCATACATATGCACAACCTAGATATTTAACCTTCCTTTTTTTCCACTTTTCGTTTTATAGAAATCATATTGCAGAAATTATATCTTATTATAAAAATGCAACCCATTACTGAGTTAGAGTCTGAAGTATCCAACTCATAAGCTTGTTATAATTATAGCCCTAGAACATTTTCCTAAAAAGCTATTGCACAAGCTAGTGATCAAATAATCTAAGGAAGGCCTTTTAAGATATAAAATTCCTTTTAGGCTGAAACAGAATAACTTCCAGTTTAGTGTGTCAAATACAGGAAAAAAAAAAACGTATCTTTCTTGAGAAATTTTTTTGATGTAACGTGTCCTTCCTTTTCGTACCATCAGCTTAGTTTAATTTAAAGTAAACTTACTTTGACCTAGCTTACCTTTGCTTTTGATTGAAAAGAGTCAAGTTCGAATATGGAACTATCGACTGCCATGATAACTTTTGATGATTGGTCTTCTTCTGAAGTCAATACAGCCCAACTACTTGGTGGAGCTTCCAAAGCTGAAATAAACAATTACTACAATGCTTGCAAGGCAAAGATTGTTATATCTCTTTTATAAACCCGACATAGATTTACTAGTCATTATTAACAACAGTAAGAATTTTAAAATTTAAAGAATTTGACAAAGTCTAATAAACAGCTGCTCCAAAGCATAGATATTATGAAAAACATCAGATCACTATATTATACAAATGATAAAGAAATAATAATAATAATATCAGATCATATAATTATCATGATTTAAAAGACTTGACAATTAGTTTTTATCAAACAGTGATAAGTCTGTAAAATGTATTGCAAGACCTACAGAGATAAAGTGATAGAATCTTTCAAACAGACAGATATGGACCAATCTAAAAGACCACTACCAGCCAATCTGTGATTGCCTATTACCAATTTTGACTAACTAAAGCTTTTTATAAATCTATTTACATAAATTATCAATTTAAAGAGAGCTATAAAAAAAAAAACTAATTAAATTAAATTAATTTAAATTATATTTAAATAGATATGAGACATATAGAAAGAGATAATAATTAGGTAGTGTAACAAAATAATTAACCTTTTATAGATCATTGGTATTCTTTTCCATTCAAAAAACATTTAAACACTGACTGTAATTACACTCATTCAGAATAATTAGACCAATTTAGATTTTAAAAATATTCTGAATAGACTAATCAGATATTGGCATAGATAGAGGGGTTGAATAATAAATTAAACTAATTAAATAATTTATCTAAAAATAAACAGAATAGGCTTACCAAAAGAAGTCTGCATAAAGTTCAATTTAATGTCATAAACATTATTCACTAAAAAGAACTGGTAATCTCCGGTTAATATGCAAACTCCTGTGCCGTAACTACTAGTAAAAACCTCTGCTTCAAGAACTGACACCTTCTGAATTTCCTAAACATGAAAACATAATATAGGCTGGGCATGAGCAGAAAAGTATAGAGTAATATAATAAACACACTTCTGACTTGATTTAAGAGAAATTTTATCAAGAATCCTTAGTTAAAAGACTTGAAAAACGTCAATTCTGTTTTGTAGAATTTTTAGGAACTGAGAAAAAAAATGCTTATTTTGTAGGAAAGAAAGTTTGAGTCCTGAAAAAAAATGCTGTAGTGGACAACCACAACAAAATCAACAAAAACAATAGAGTTGAGTAAAAATATTATTGATATTTGTAATCTGCATACTTAATTGATAATTTTTACAGCTGATCTAGAGATACAATAAATAGTTAAATAGTTTAGAGGATATTTTTTGATTATTTGTTAGCGTTTTAGTTATTTGTTCGATTAAAAATGATTTCTAATTATATTGAAAAAAAGTGTGCCTACTTCTCTTGTGAAAAAAAAATCGGTCCTAAATTTTCCCATAATACTTTGGTAAAAGGGAGCAAGTAAAAATATCTCAAGAAATACTTAAAACTCCTAAAAAATAAATAGGCTACACGTATCTCAGAGGTATTTTTATGGTACAATTAATTTAAAACCGTTAAAAACGTTTTTTTTTTTTTTTTTTAATAAAACAAAGGCTGTACAAAACAAGGTTTTTGGCGATTATCTTGAAATTGACGCTTTGTCACATACTCCCTTTTACCAAATCACGGCAGAATATATACATATAATACATTTTTATTAAACTTTATTGGAAGCATATTATCTCTAATAAACTTTAGAAAATTTGCTTAGCAATAAGGATTTTCACACAACACTACATCCTTTCAGAGCTATACCATGGCTAATGACTTCGACCTTCGAGAGTTTGGGTTTTGTGGAACTAATTTTTAAATATTGATATGTTAAAAGAGAAACAAAATAATGATTTTGTTTTGTTTTCTCTTTATTTAAATTTTTTTCTTGCCTCTTGTGATGGCCTGTCCCAAAATTTTGGATTTAACAAAGAAAAAAATACAAACTCAAATTCAAAAATTAATTTAAAAAACACCTAAACAAGCAGTCATAAAATTCCCAGAACCAAATATCTTTATCAAATAAATGGAATTTAAGCTAATAACTATAATGTACAATTTTTGAAGAATACAAGTGTTAGCACACTTACCTTCTAATAAATTCTTTAGGTAAAAATAATTAACAAATCTTATTAACATTTTTTATTTTTTTTCTTGGGTAACACACTATAATTTTTTTTGGTTACCCCACTATAGTTTGTTTAGAAGTTTATTGAAATGGATACTTATTATAGCGTACTTACAACTCTTTTGTGTTTTCACATGGTCAATTATTAGAGATAGAATAGAGAAAGAATATTGTATATTATAATATATAATATAGTATATTATAATATAGCATAGAAAACTATAAATACCAAATAGTAAAGACATACCTGACCAAATGAAGATTCTTTCTTGTAAACACCAAACATGTCATAGATGTATATGATTCCATCTTCTGATATACAAAGTAAGTCTTCATTGTTGGACCAATCCATCTTTATAAGCTTACCACCATCCCACTAAAAAAATCAGTCAATAGCGTAAAACTTTACAGAAAATTGCATTAGGTCAAAATAAATAATTTTTCCCTTTAGAATGAATAATTAGCTTCTTTTTTTTTATTATAATTACCATTTATCCATTAAATGTTCAACTCCTAATTTTGACACATATGACTCATTCGATAAATTCAGAAATTTTTCCTTGGTTTATCCATTTAATTTGTTACCCTTTTAAATAACGCAAAAGTCTGAGTTTAGTGACACTGCTTCTTGTTTGGAACAATCCAATGTCCAAATATCATTCGCTAACAATAAAACTTGATAGTCAAGAAAAAGAATATTAAATTCAAGCAGTAATCATGGAGTTTATATGTTTTTCTGCTTAAAAGCTCTGGGCAAGTCACTCTCACTCTTAATTGACATTAACAAAATTTTAATCAATTATTTATTGTTTAATATTCGATAGCTGATAAGAACCTGAAAAGAACCTGCAACCAGGTGGATTAGTCCGACTATCAGACATTCTTGACAGGTTTCACTCAGCTGCAGGGCTTTCACGTATTTATAATTTTGCATGCACTGAAAGTTAGTCGTTAGCTTTTTAATCCCAGAAAACAATGTTTACCAAAATTAAAACATGGATATTATAGTAAATAAGTGCTTGAATTTATAATAACCTATAAAAACTGAAATTTCCAGTGAATATAAACATAGTGTCTCGTTTTGGAGTTGTTGGAATGTTATATCTACCTTGCGTAGTATAATGAACTGCAAACTCGCAAAATTTTTCAGAGAAATCACATAATGTCATTTTAAACAACTTCAGAGAATTCTGCAACTTCATCAGGATCGACAGGTTGCAACCGATCACCTTTTCATACAAGTGCGGCAAGTAATGGATGCAAGTTGGAAAACCACTTGGACTACCGTTTCTATTCTTTGAAATGGTTTGGGAATTCGATTGTATCATAATTAATTTTAATATCTTACGGATTAAAGGCATGAAGCAAAATCGAATGCAATCCAATATGGCTGGATCTGATATGTTGCACTGTAATGTAATGTAATGTAATGTAATGTAGGGGTAATGTAGTGGTAAAATAAAAGTGTGTTTATTTTACTTAAAGAATAACTTATAGATTGATGAAAAATCAAGTTTTTTTTTAAAAAAATTTAAGAAATAAATCTATAAATTTAATTATATCCTTATATAGTCACTATTTACACTCGAGTAATAAATTTGCCATAAAAGATCAACTCAAATAGCCACTAGTATAAAAAGGAAAGGGCGATAAAAATTGACAAAATAATCACATTTAAGCCCATTAAATAATTATTAACACCCTAACCCAGGGGTTCTTAAACTGGGGTCCGCAGACTATTTTTAAAGGGCCCATGAAAAATTTTGTCACATTATCTGATAATGATTATCGATAATAGCATAATAATACGTAAAATTGAAATTAATACTGATTTCTAGTTTGGCATTTCCAGATATTATCGCATTCTGTTGTTACGTATGTCTATTATGTCATTTTCCACATGCTTTTGCCGCTATTTTAACATTGTAAAATCATATCAGTTGCAGCTAAGCTAACTAGGCTAACTTCCTCAACTTAGTTAGCTTAGTTGAGTTGATTTCATTTGATTGAGGAACGGCAGCAAAGTGAAGTCACTAAGACATGCTTAAAATAACATTTACATTAGTTAAAAATAATAACTTGCGTGGCTCTGTAAAAATTAGCCTTATATCTCATTAAATAATTATATCTGTAAAAATATCAAGAAATCTCAAAGAAAAGAAAGTACAGTGAAGAATATATTTCCATTGGTTTTTCTTTCATCATTCAACGCGATGGGATACAAAACCACAGTGTTTTTATGTGGGAAGGTTCTTTCCAATGGAAGTATGAAGCCCTCAAAGTTAAGAGAGCATATCGAATCAGTCCATCTCTTACGCACAAAGCTCAATTTGCAAAAGCTGGAACTTTACCGAAGCATTGGTTTATCACAACGCAAAAACCTTATCTCGAAGCATCGTATATGGTTGGTTGCTTATTGCATTGCCAAGCAAAAAAAATCAGACAAAATCGGAGAAACCTTGATAAAACCATGTGCCTTAGAAATGATTCAAACAATTTGTGGCGTAAAAGAAAGAAGGAAGCTTGAATTAGTGCCTTTGTCGAATGATATTGTCCACTCCAGAATCACTGACATTTCTGCTAACATTTTAAAGCAAGTAATGGAAGAATTGAAAGTCACACCCTTTCC
>JAUZNK010083466.1:0-13013 GCA_035046665.1 Euphysa ruthae | reverse complement strand
ATAATAATATATCATATAGTTGTTATGTATAATGTATTATTATTATGTACATATATATTATTTTTACATCACATATTACATATTTATATTGCACATTTATATTGTAAAAATATCATCAAAGCACCAAAAAACACACTTTGTAACATTCTAGCATGAACCGATATGTATACTTATTGGTTTACAATTAAATATTATTTGCTTTTCTTTTTCAGTATTGATGGAAGAAAGACAAGGTTAATAAATATCTCTTTCCAGTTATGATCTTACAAAATGTAACAACTGTACCTTCGGAAACATTAAAAATCATGCAAATTTTCATTTGAAAAACATAACTGCACTTGGTATGGTGTGCAACTTTCCTGTGGTCCACTTTGTCATTATAGCCAGAACAAGTATAGTAATCCGCGAACAGTAGACTAAGACAACGAGAGCGACAAAGACACAAACAACCCATATAACAATGAACTAAACAGACGTGATGATCTGTTTTAATGTTGTAAAATATTTTTTTTTTTCACACAAAACCTACTCTTGACCACGAAACATAAATTTTTAAGGTATTTTTATTATAAAAATCCTGATCAGCATTAAATAACCTTTCCAGCTTTGCAGCTGGAGATCGTTTGGCAACAAATTCTCTATAGTAAGGAAGGTTTTTTTAGTGACTCTGTAGATTTTTGTTTTTAGTTACTAAATCAAAACCAAATCAAAATTAATTTCAATACTATCCAGAAAATTTTATTCAAACATTTAAACAAAAGAATCATTAACATTCCATTCGAATGATCTTAAACATTTATTTTGATTACCTTCCTGTCTTTAAACAAATGTGTGAACAGTAAAAGGTAAATTTAAATTCATTTTAAATTGAAATATATTTGTATTTAACTATGTATGCGATATTCCATAGCATAACTTTTTTTTCTATAAACTATTCTTCCAATAAATCAAAAGAAATTTCAGAATCGTTGAAAGAAAATTTATTTCTATTTAGCTACAGCTTTATTGTATATGTAGCGTAAGAAAATTTTTCGTTTGTTGAATTATGTTGCAGCTTTCTTCTATCATCAATTACTATAATTTTTACTTTTGGTTTACAAAAAAGCTTGCTATGCTTTCGCAAACCTTTATATATTGATGATTTAACTTTGCAAAATATTAAATTTGTCTAAAAACTTAATTAAGTCATCAGAACAAACGATTTTTTTTTTGAAGCCAGAAAAATTGTATAATTAGATATTTATTAGCAATGAGCAAAATTTTACTTTTCCATTACTGCGGGGGTGAACAGCAAGTGTAAGCACCATGGAGGTGTGTACGTGAGTTGAAGATAGTCCCAACTTTTCTTCATATATTTGGTGTCATCATTCTTTTTTAAATGTTCCCAATCGTCCTTTTGTAAGTCCAACGACATGGTGAACAGTGATTCGTGTTCTTCACTATACGTAAGAATCTAAATGGTATAAATTTATGCAACTCAATTCAAATCTTAAAGTCAGTTAAATTCTCTCTTTACTTATTCATTTTCTCAGTTACGGTTTATTTAAAAAAAATATTGTAAAGTTTTTAAATTATGCAATGTATTTAAAATGATTTTCATTCGTTCGTTTAAAAAAAAAAAAAAATCGATAACAAACAGACAAACATCTATTTGCAATAACGTTGAGTACTATGAAATACGTTTTACAATATTGTTGAAAAAAATCATTTTGGCTTATTACTTACATGAAAGCAAAATTAATACTCACCAAATTAAAAGATCGTTGGTTCTTAAAATTAAAATTGGACTTTGAAAAAAGAACTTTATTGGATTTAGAATTTATGAGATATTTTACAAATTCTTGCGAAAGTTTACATTTGTAGCCAATATTGTAAGAAAAAAAAAAAAAAAAAAAAAAAAATCAAACCGAAAAGGTTTTTGATGTTTGCTTGCTAAAGAAAAATGCATGCATGTTTTTTTTATTAATTCATCTTCAGACAAGCTTAAAGATACGAAGAATCTTAATACAGCAGTGATTCCACCATGGACTTGCAATTAAGATCATTCTAGAAGTTCAATGCATACGTGCTAAACCAATAAAAAATATCCCCAACAAAAAATACACCTGCTTACATCAACAGGTATTAAAAAATCCCATTTACTCTAATTTATTACTTTGTGCTATCATTAAGGCAGAAAAAAAAAATTCCAGTTTGCAGCGGAACTAATAATATAAAACTTAAAGAAATAATTCCACCATTGGTTTTACGATTTCATCGCAGGAGTAATTACGACTGGTGTGCTAAAAAGATAAACCATGTTTAAATAACTAAAAACCCAACACACATTCACTCAACCAAAAAACAAGTAAAAAGAAAGTAACATAATATAAATTAATGGGACATACCTTAGCAAGGCTTTGTTTGAATGCAGCACTTATCTCTAAAACGTAAATAAGGTCATATCTTAATTATCTTAATAAAATATTACAGAATGTTATACAGGGAAAAATTAAAATTCTATTGTTTAAAATACCCGCTATGTATAAACTTGCAAAATGTTAAAAATTATTGGCTATAGAAATTTATTAAAATTATTAAAAATATCAGTTAAAAACTACGTAGCTATATATATTGTTGTTGCTAAGCAACACAGTGACAACAACAAACTATATTATAATCATCAGTCATTAAATCAATAATAGTTCATAAAATTTTCAATCATTAAATCATAACACTTAGTACACACTTACCGTTATTGATATTAAACGTCGGGGGACCTTTCATCATAGATGAAGTGTGATCAATAAATGTCAGGTATAATTCACCTCTACCTAGCAGGTACATCTCTTTCAAAAGCTAAACAACAAGAAAATTGTGATTTTGATGTCTAATGTTAATCAAACAAAATAAGAAAATTTCATGTCCTGTTTTTTTTGAATAATATTGCTAATTTCTATGGAACTCCATAACTTCCTTATATGATTTTCATTCCCTGGTGTGCATTATTTATAATACGAGGTATAAATACTGTAATATTATATTAGTTTGGTCATATATTATGCTAGTTTAGATATTATATGCGATACTAGTTACGTGTTGTTGTTGTTTTGACATTATATTATGTCATTTTGACTATATAAGCGGTGGATTTGTCATTATACGGCGTTACTTTCTTAAATAAAAACGTAAAGAGGTTCTTCTCCACAATTCAAATCCTTTTGGTCGAAAAATATTTCCAGTCCTTTGATTGGCTGTCAGTTTTTTTCTGTAAAATTTTTTGAAATCATCTAATCACAGTACTAGATTTTTTTTTCCATTAAAAAAAAATCAACTCGTTTAAGATCAGCCACAACTGAGGGAAAGATTCGACGGTAAAGCTATTTGCGTTTACATGAAAAAAGAATTTGAGTCCTGTCAAAAAATTTATACTACACAAAGAAAGGTTGATTCTTGAATTCTCTTGCAGTTTTCTTCTAGCATCTTTTAAATTTGGCTTGCCAATAAGCTTGCCATGCTTTCGCAAATCTTTATATACTGATAAATTTGCCTCACTCTTTAAGTGAGATTAAGTGAGATTTTTGTGAAAGATTAATCGTTAACAACTCAAAAATTTTAAACCAGTTTCTGAAAACAAAACAAAAAGAATCCTATATAATAATAAAAACAATAAAAAAACCTACACGACTGAAAAAAAGTTTATATTCACAACTAAAATCAATTCCTTTAAATTTCAAAAAAAATTATTCTTCACAAAAGCTGCGATAAAAAAAGTAAAATTTTAATATAATTTTCAAGGTCTGTAGAGTGTAAATACAGCATCATATTACATTAGGAAAATGTCATAGCTAGATGTAGGATTTTAAAAACAAATTGACTGGAATTTAAAATATTTAAAAACAATAATTAAAAATAATAATCTTACTTACTAGTATATTCAATTTCATCTTTCCGAAAATAATTTTCACAGACATAAATCACTCCCTTTCTTATTTTTTCCTTGAAATGTACAACAGTTCCTCAAAAGCACTTGAATAGGTTTAAAATACCCTGGTTCAAAGAAAAGTAACATTTTTTCCTGTGAAACCATTCAATCGTAACTAACTAGGTTTTCGATTGAAAAATTTGACTCGCTTGAGCAACCTTTACTCAGGGAGATTTCCAACATTATTTCTGCCGTTTGATTGAAAAAAAAAGAAAAAACCTGTGTTCAAACTGCTGTATATATGTGACGTAGATGAATACAAAAGCCATTTGTGAGGAAAAATAGCTATATCAGTTGACTTTTACAATTTGCTACATTTTCAGAGAAGAAATATTTTCTAACGAAAATTTAATTTTTGATAAACTGCGAAGAAATTACATCAGAACACACCATAGATTAAAAATCAGTTGCATGGCTTAAGACCAGGAGCCTCTGTGAAACCTTTTACAACACATAAAGTTTAAAATCTCTTATCTTACCAATGAAATATGTTGAGACAACCTTCTTCTTTTTGATATGGTTTTTCATGATCCTTCCAATGGTATAAATTTCTTTTTAATTCAAATTTAAAATCCATATTTTGACAAACTATAGCTGAAGTATCTTGCAAATATTCTTCCCCAGCTCCTGGAAGCCAAGACTCCAATTTAAGTAGCTTCAGCTGAACAAAAAATTTTGAAAGAAGGCTGCCTAAGGATATTTCAATGGTCAAAGCTTTTGTACTTTAGGGGTTGTAAAAAGTGTGGGTCCTGAAATACGGTTTAAAAACAATTTGCTTGAAAAAAAGTATCTCAGTCAGTTTGTTTTTTATTATTTGCTCAGTTTTTAAGAAGAAATATTAAACTAAAGTTAAATACTAGATGAAAATAATCAAATATATTTTATTTGGAAACAAAAAAAAAAAACATTACAGGCGTGTCACTAGCTAAATAAAATTTGTCCAAATTAACAAGCTTGATGCTGTATTAAAGATGTGTACATACAAACAGGTTTTTTTTTCTTCAAAATCTTTATTTAAACTAAATCAATTTTTTGTTAAACAAAAATCTCCATCTTATAAGTTTTTTATTGGAACACTCTCGCCCATATAATGTTCCTTTTTATAAAGTTTAAAAAGTCCTATAATGATCTCATAACGTACGATGGTATCATATCGTATAATATCACATTGTATAATGGTATAATATCATATAATGAAGTGGCATCTTATAACAATATGACATGGTATAATGAGAAATTAACACTGTATAATGGCATGTCCACCACATATAAAGTCAAAATAGTAAAATATAATGTCTAAACAGCATCAACACATGGCATAAGTACTGCATATAATTCTAAACTAGCTTAATATAAGAGTAAACTACCGTAACATAATAGTATTTAAACTTTAAATGAATAATGCACACCACCGAATTTGGATCATACAAGGCAGTAAAGGCGTTCACAAAACTTTACCCTTATGAATTTTTGATGAATTTTATTTTTTATGATCTATCTTTTGGTATGAAGTAGGAAAATTTGAATCGTTTTAAATGGTTATGCAACAAGCTTCAATGTTGTGCTAGACAGTTGATTCAATTGTTTCGTTGCCATACCAACTAAAATTAGTTGCCAATCTTTCATCCAAAAAGTAAAACATGCTCTGCTTTAAAATTAATTAAAGCTCAATTGTTTTTCTGGTAATACTTCTGTATCACTTTATATAAAAGAGAAAATTTTGAAACAAAATTTATAACTTGACAATTTCAGGATGCTGCGTAAAAAAAAAAAAAAAAAAAAATAATAATAACCCAGTACAATTGAGTCAAGGGAAAATGATTATGGGTAAACTTGGACATGCCTAAAGCATTAAACTAACGCTTTGCTACAACAAGGAAGTTAATATGATTTCCATTGAAATTGCCAGTGGTCTAAAAAAAATATCTATTAAACGAATTTTATTTGCTGTAACTGTTACATTTCTAAAAGCTATCAAAAAGCATCTTAACTGTCAATCAGAAACAGCATCTTGACTATCAAAAGCTTCTCGGTTATCAAATAGAAATGATGGACAAGGCTTAATTCTTACACCAGTTGAAGGAAAAAAAAGCCATAAACTCTTGATTGTGGAAGAGAATGAAATAAGCATGAAAAACAATTTTTTAGATTTATGATGCTCGATAACCCAAGGTTTGCAAGGTTATCTACAAAACACAATATCTTTAAAGCGAATTTACACATTTCTTTGGCTAATGTATATATGTTCAATGAATGCCCCAATGAATAAATTTTTACTCCTGGGTTTATATGGTTTTCACTGAAATTTCCAAACTAGCCAGAGACTTTCATAAATTACCTGAATTTTGTGTTTTATTCAGGTTTTCTAGGTTGAATGGCAACCCTCCTACACATTAATAATTGCTGTACTTTTTATCACCAAAATGAAAGAATAAAAAAAAAAAAAATATAATAAAAAATATATAGTGGTCTCTCATCTCCAAAATTTTTTAAAAAGTTTAAAAAACACACCTATCTGCTTAACCAATTTTTACTCAAGATCATCTAAAGGTGTAAGATTAAACGTTTACATTAAAATATATAATCGAGTTTAAATACATTTTATTAGGTAGCAGATACAAACCTTTAGATGTTTCACTAAATTTGCTTCTTCAACAACAAGTCGCCACAATTGCTAAGAAAAAAAAAAACTAATTATTTAGTTATTTGGAATAATTTTTTTGACTTGTTCCTTTTTAAAATGGTAACAGTATCATCAAGGTATGTGCTCATGTGGTCTAGCTTTGAACGGATGGTTTGCTTAGATTTCATAAAAATCTCATAATCCTTTAAAATGATTTCTATTTCAATATTCGACTATATATGAAAGTCATCATTGTTTGAAGAAGAATAAATTCAAGAAAATACAAAAATTACTCAAGTTTCAGACGACATTCTCAGCCCAAGACCTCACTCTTTCTATGTTTTTTTCAAAAACCTTCACAGCCAAACTTGAAAAGGGGGAGGGAAAAGCTACTTGAATACTCCAAAATTAAACAGCATACTTTAACAATAGAATTCCCCCAGGTCTTAAGAAAAAGAAAAAAAATTTAAACTCTTGTTAAAAGCTAGTTTATAGATCGAATAAAATTAAATTATCTTTATTAAAATTTTAAACGAATATATTTCAATTATACCTATATCTTAACCCTAAAAAATGCATAAAACAGCCGCAAAACAGCCGCAAAACAAGGTGGAACAAGTGGAGTGAAAGCATTCATCACAAATGGAAATTGAGGTGAAAAATAGTTAAATTCTATTGAAGACAATTTACCCTCAAATAATTCTCCCTGGAAAATTTCCCTACATATTTTTTTTATCAAAACAAATTTTTTGATAAACAAAAAATTCTTGATAAAATATGTTAGCTAATTTAAATCAAATAGAAAAAAAAAAAAAAAGATGACTCAGGCATTTACCTCTGAAGGCTAAAACTATGTTTATATATATAAAAAACTTCTTTGTAGTAGAATAAATCAATCAACATGAACGTTTTTTTGATATACTTCATATACTGCAATCTTTTTTCATGTTACAAGAAAATGTTTTATTTTTATTTCAACATTTATTTTGTCACAAAATTTGATTTTTTGTCAAAAATCTTATAAGGGGATTTTTTAGGGGGAATTTTCCGGGTGCAATCTTCCAGGGGAAATTCTCCGGGAAGAATTTTTTAGGGGGAGTAGTCATGGAAGCTTTTTAACACCATCCATAATTTTGGCAAAAAATTTTCTTGAAAAAAATTGAAAAAGACATGTTGGATCTAATTAATTATTTTTGCAGGAGTATTATCAGAAATCCAGACAAAGCGGTGCCAGCTCAAAAATTTAGAACCAAATTTTACAGAGAAGAATCTTAAACCGTGCTAATAAAATGTAATTTGCAAGTTAATTTATTAACCAATCAGATTAATATAAAAAATTTTGTAGTTAGAAGAGTATTTTAAAAACCCAGGATTCACAAGATTTTCTGACTTTCTAAGAGTATATAGCTGAGCAATTGACGATGAGAAATTTGAAATATCATCTTTTTAAAAATTACTAAATTTCATAAAGTATTATTAACACTACCTCTGCAACGCATGCTTTGATATCATCAATTGCTACTTCTAACGCTGTTAAAGAAAGGTGAGGTTGTTTTTGAAGATGATACAATGTTTTTAAGAAATCTGTTTCACGACCTTGAAGAATATTACCTAAAACAGAGAAATATTATGACACAGCTAGAATTATCAAATTAATGCGGAAATCAACTAAATACTATTAATTACTAACTAGTTACTATTAAATGACAAGGATAAAATTGAAATTTTTTAAAATTTTGTTAAAAAAGAGTAGATAAACCTTTTAATGTTAAATTATCATTTCAGAAAAAAGGTTGAGAATGTTATATTTAACATGGGGAACCAACAAATTGCCGAGACTTCCAGATGGGCCCACGTATGGTTACATGACTTAGCATTGTTACAACTTACGTATAGGAGCAGTGCCTTAAATAGCAAAATTTTAGTTTTACTTGTTCAAAATTTTAACAGAAATCCAGCGCACTTAATATCGAAAAATTTGGAAGTGCTATTATTTTAGGGTAATTCTATATCAAATCATCTAGAATTATCTGATAGACTTTCTTGAAACTTTTACTGGTGGTAGGCATCATAAAAACTAGAAAATCTTGCAAACATGAGCTCCTAACTCAAAATGGTTCCAAAGTTATGCCATTCTTTGAATTCACTGAATTTCACGATGTAAATCTGCCCTTTTGAATTCACGTTTACTTGAATATTTTCATTTCGGTAGATGCTCAAGTTCTAAAAATTCACTCAGATAGGGTTTTTTGCGGCAAAAAATCCAAAAATGGGATCAAAAATATCCCATGATCAATCTTTTTTGAGTTATTTAAAAATGCAAATGTTCTTCTCCTAGTGCCAGAAAAATCCTGTGGTTGAGCGCATTTTTAGATTTTTTCTTCTGGACAAGAATCTATATACAGAAAGCCTTATTTGGGCCAAATTTGAAGTATCCTTTTGTAGTCTCACAGTGAAGGAACAAAAATAATTTTAAAAGAATAATTTTGACCCGTACGCAACAAAAATGAATGTTGGAAGCTGTGAAACTGTTACGTGACTTGGCAAACTCAAATGTGCATAAGTTTGATAACTTTTTGCCAACTTGTTTTAAAAAAGTTTCATGTTTCAACTTGATGTAAACATGAAAGCACATGCCTTTTCTTTTTCACTCCTTTTACAGGATTTTCATTGTGAGAAGTAAAACTTGTATGCTCATCTACTAACTTAGCACCAAGCTAACTTACAACTAAATGATGGAAAGAGAAGTAGTAAACATGTTTAAAATAACTCTTCTTCTTTATACTCATCTTATATTTTCATTTTTGTGCCTTTTTCAACACTTGTAACATCAAAACAAAAATTCGGTGCTGTAGTAAATTCATGTTGTAGAAGTTTCAACCAAAATAATTTCATGCTATGTTAGTTCATTAAATGATCCAGCTAGTCACACTATTTGTAAAAGGAAATTATTAATGGTACATGTAGTAGAAAGGAAATCAAGTACGTCAAAACATGTCTTAACTTTAAAGTTTTCTATTTCATATTGCCAATTTGTTACATTAATTTTAAACAAGAATAATGAATCTACATTTGTCACGTTAGTCACTCATGATGGAATGGCTGATAAGTATATATATAGTAGAATTTTAGTATAAAAATGAACATATTATTTAGCACATTTGATCTTAGAAATCTTTTTCAGGGAATCAACAACACCTAATTCAAGTTTTAATGTTTGATCGAAAAGATATGGCTGAGACTTCATGCTATTTTGGTGAACTGTTGAAAACACCATGCAACAAGCTGGATTTCTGTAGAACTGTTGGAACCAAAAATGTAACGGAGTTAACCAAGGATGAACAAGAGATACTTTTTTAGAGATCTGGCTTATTGAGTCAGAGTTGGAAACTAACAATATGCTTCCATAATGAGCAAGGTTTTGGCAATGTTTTTGAAAGAAGAGCCAAAAAATTTTGTGGAGTTCTGAGCACGCATGATGATCGACAAAAAGACCATTTCCCCTTCTTATAGCAGGACAACTCCAAGGAAAAGAACTAAACGTAGCTCCTGGAAAATTTAGTTCCTGGACACTCGTTGTGTCGTCAGTGTGTCAAATAGTATGATACCGTTTTGGCTTGAAAAACTGAACCAGAATCTTAGGTTGAAAATGCTAATGAGATAAAAGATGGTGGCAATAATGCAAGAAATGAATTGGACAATTTTCAGTCGCCTTCCAAACCAAAATGTTCAATGTTATTTTGATTGATTAGATCTATATAAATTTTACCATAATGTACCGAAAACCGCTTGTAAACACCATTTTTTGTAACTGTTGTTGGGTTTTAAGTGAAATTAAAACTCCTAAAACATTAAAAGATTATGAATCCGATATTGATTTAGAAGATTAAAGTGATCAATCTTCTGATTGGTAATGTAATGTGAATATGAAAGTAAAGGTGATATTGCTGAACCTCTATAACTAGCTAATGTAAATGCAACCCCACTTGAAACTGAGGTAATGGAAATCGATGAAACTAATGATATCTTTCCAGTGAATAAACTAAAAATAATGTCCAAAGCTTACCTGAAGTATAAGTATAAGAATGATATCAGAACCTTAACTAAAAATTGATGTTTAGCTTACTGCTGATAGTAGTGATGATGAAACTCAGAAAAACCATCAAAAAACGTATATTGGTGGAATTTGTAACCGTAGTGGTAACGCTGCTAGCAACCATCAGCATGGTGGAATTACTCATACCCATTGTGGTCGTGATGTACTCACCAGAGGTGGTCATGGTGTACTTACCTGAAGTGGATGAGGAGCTCATATCAGAAGTAGTGAAAAAGAAGCTCATTGTGGTCATGATGTAGTGCGCCCATGCACAAGAGGAAGTGGGCTTGCTGTGGTAGATTATGTGGTGTGGAAAAAAATTGCAATTTCTGCAGTAGAGAATGAGGATAAAAATTTTGTTTTCAATGAGAATGCAGGGATAAATGTCGCATAGATAAATAGATTTGCGCAACAGTTTTTCAATGCCTACCCAGAAAAAGCAGATAGTACTTAGGGAATCATTCATAAACCTAACATACTAATACTAAGGGTCCCTCAATGAGTAACTTTCAACTCCAGTTTTCTCGCAACTAATGGCTCGTTTTAAATTGATCCTCAAATTTTACACTTCAATGACAATACCACATACAATCCAGATAACCCTGACCATGACAGATTGCATAAAGCAAATGCGTTTTTAAAAATGATCTGCAAGAGATTCAAAACTTTTTAAAAACTGGACAAAAACTAGATGTATCTGTAGATGATTCTTTAGCTTTATTCAAGGGGAGACTACATTTCAAGCAGAACGATATGGTATTAAACTATATGAAATTATAACTTCCAATGAATAAGATTAGAGATTTTGGTTTACTGTGGCAAAGTAATGAACTTTCCAGAGGACAAATAAAATGACAGTATGGCTACAACCAAAAAAATTCCTGTAGAATAGATGTGGCCATCTTTCAACAAAGTGCATGTTCTTTACACTGACAATTTTTACACATCACCTGCTCTCTAGGCAAAACTCTATTTGAAAAGAAAAATTTATCTTTTTAGTGTTATCAAGAAAAACCGAAAGGGCTACTCTTCAGAAATTCAAAATGTCCAACTTGAAAAAGGTGAAACATCTGTTCATAAAACCGAAGCTAAATTGAAGATCAAAGTTGATAAAGGAAATCAAAACAATGAAAATATGTGCATGCAAATTTTGGGTAAGAAAGGAAAAAGTCCCCTAAGGTTGTTTAGATACTTTCTAAACTCCATAATTCAGCTATGGCTGACACAGGAAAAACCAACAAAGATGGTAATATGATTATCAAACCGTCAATGATAAGGGTTACAACAAACACATGGGTAGAGTTGACCGTGTCAACCAGCAATTTAACTCTGTACAAGCCTTGCGTAGTTTTATAGGTCTTACAAGTGGTATAAAAAACTTGTGCTGCGTCTGATATTGCAAGGTGCATTGAATGATCATAAAATCTTTATTGAATGGACAGACAATGAAAAAAAGAAAAAACTTTGGTTTGGCAATTTCAAAAATGCATCAAACGGTTACCATGAAACCAAGTTCAGTAACTTTGAATAATGAAGTGCAGCGGCTTGTTGGAAGGCATAATCCAGTCTTGGTTCCAATTGGAGCTGGTGGAAAAGGACACAGAGCAAAGAAAAGATGTTTTAAAAGTTACCACACTCAACTTGACATTCCCAGATGAAATATATGCGTTAGTGACATATTTACATGTTGATCATTTTGTTAGTTTTCTTCTGCTGTTATTTATTGATTAATACATTAGGTTACTTTTAAGCGTACCACTTTGTTTCTCCTTAATTTTACTGTTTTACACTCTCTGGAGTATTTTAGGTTATGATGAAGGTTTTGACAGTTTTTTTCATTTGTTTTGTATTTAGTTTATCTACATTGTCAATCAAGATGAAGCTATGAATAACCATTTTTCTTTTTCAAAGTCAATTTTTTGTGTTTTTCAAAAAAATAGTCAGATTTTTGGTTATGTGACACATAAAACTAATTTTTCTTTTTCTTTTGCTTAAAAATAATATCTTATATGGTCTAAAAAAATATTTTAAATTAAGGCTGCTGGTAAAATGGTTTTTTATTAAGTCAATATAACTTGCAAAACTACTAACTTGTGAAACCTATTTTAAATTTAAGCGAAGTCATTAAAGTCACAAAGCCATTAATAAAAAACTCTCAAAATTACAACATCCAAAATAAAATACCAAGCATAACAGTATCACACCTTGGTGTCTAACAAAACTACTTTATGTTATTTCCATATCCATAGAATAAATATCATGTCTTATCAAATCTCTTCAAAATCCAACATCCATAAATACATACATACAAACACATACATACATACTTA
>JAUZNK010083465.1:13017-29468 GCA_035046665.1 Euphysa ruthae | reverse complement strand
GCGTAATCGAATCTTCTGCCCTAACTACAATTGGTTAGTCGAAACTCAAATCGAACACTATTGTTAGAGATTGCTCTTCTTCGAAAGTTCGTACCACAAGTGGTATGAATTGCGAGACGTCAGTCTAATTCCAAGAAGATTGACAGTCAATTTCAACCTTAGGCATGGCTGATAAGACCACGATGAGGTCAAAACAGGCTGTCCTATGCTAGGTTCGAAGTTGATACTTTCGCTAGGAGTTGAGAATGGATATGTTGCGAGATTAATCTCAAAATGATGTTTTATATTACATAAAATAGAACGTTTAAAAGAAGAATATATTAAAAAGGAAAAACCATAACAGTGTTGCGTTTTCAACGAATTTTTTTTTGTGTATATTTGTTTATATCATAGTCATAAAATACATTTATGCATTTTATGACTATAATTTTATATCATTGTCTTTATTTGATTCTAGACTCCATTTCAAGGTTGCCACATCCTAAAATATGCACCAATTAGCCAAACCCTGGTGGGTACACAGCTAATCTCAATAATAATAACCTTCGTTCACGCACCCTCATACCTGGATTTAAACAAACTAAACCAATTGGCTTTCTTTCTTTCCATTTATTATTGCAGTTATAAAGTAGCGATTGTGTCATCCCATCAATCATAATCAACATAACATATATATAACAATATAACAAATTTTAGACCTATTTTCTAATAAATATTTGTTAAAATGCTTATTTAATAAAGATAAAAACAATAATAACCAACTAGCAAAATCAACTTGGGGGTTTATTCAAGAATAGAGACTTATTTGCCAAAAAAGAAAAAAAGCATGAAATAATGGTAGGTTATATACTATTTTAACCCTACCCAAATAAATACCCCAATTGCTCCTGCAATTGTTTAAAACCTCTTAAATTAAATATATATGAACATTGTAAATATTTTTTAAAGCTGTCAGTATTATAAATCCAAACTAAATGTCTTTGGATTGGAGTGATTGGTTTATATAAAATTTGTTTATCTGTTTGTATCTATCTGTATTTTCATTCATTGGTTTATTTTTAATGATGTTTTTAAACAATGGCCAAATCTGCAATTACAAATAATAAAAAAATCTTAAACACAAAATTTTGATCAACACTGTATAAGGGTATAATTCAGTTGGCAAGGTATTACGGGTCGAAATATTGCGAGTTCGACTCCCACATCTAACGAAAATTTATTTTCCATGCTATCTTTGAGTTTTTGAACAAAACTGATAATATTAGGAAATATTTTTGAGGAGATATTTGCTCTGTATTAAAATTCAGTGTGTTATATTTTAATACAGTATTATGTATATGTATTATATATAATACAGATAATAAAGCTCAAAGGTAAAAAATTCGAGTGAAATAACTTTCTTACTATATGTAACAATTAGTCAAATCTTCAAAATAACCTGCCATACTACACCCGATGGATATATGCCATACTACACCTGATGGATATATGACATACTACACCTGGTGGGTATATGTCATACTACACCTAATGGATATATGCCATACTACACCTGATGGGTATATGCCATACTACACCTGATGGGTATATGCCATACTACACCTGATGGATATATGCCATACTATACCTGATGGATATATACCATACTACACCTGATGGGTATATGCCATACTACACCTTATGGATACGTGTAAGGGCACGGAAAAATTTTCTTTCATACAAAACTATTTATTGTAAATTGTCAAAGTAGTTTTGGGAGGCAAACCCGTAGAGCACAGTTAAATTCAAAGAGCTAATCGTAATTTTCTCCCGGCGTGCGACGCCGGTTTATCGGCTAGTTATTATTACAATTTTTATATATATTTTTTGGTGAGCTGAAAAATATATTGAAAAATATTCTGAAAGGAAATAATCAGAAAAAAGGCAAATTGTTTATCTCAATAAACCTTTTATAATAAAAAGAAAAAAAAAAGCTTCCGTATAATTTTTATGTGATTCGAAGCTAATAAGTGGTCAAAACAAAAAATGTAAACAATATATCATATCTAATCTCTCATTTAAATTCCATACTCATGAAATCCATTTATTCTCTTATATTAAGCAAAAATATTGTTGTCGCTAACATTCACTATATGTACCTTTGAAAGAGTTCTTCTTTTTCTATTCAAATCGATCCAATTCAACAATATATGCTTTTATTGACTTATTAAAAGAAATAACATTTAAGTTTAAAAAATAAAACTTTACAAAATACATTTATTATAACCTGATCAAATCTTCTTTTTATTAGGTGATAAAATTTATAAATTTCTGAAATGTAAATTTAAAAAAACGAATGCTTAAGATATAAAATATAAGGAATTCAGAAAACTTTTATGCTTTCTTTGTTGGGGAAAATGTAAGATTTTGCAAATAGGCTGAAAATTTTCTCAACAGGAAGTAAAGTATGGAAAATTTTTAAATTGAGCAAAATCTTCTGAACTGATGTCAGTTGCTGCGTTTATTTTTTTCGAAATATATTTATTGCTTATAAATTCTTAATACACCTTTCAACGATTTCGATTCTAAAAATTATGAACCAATCACTTATAAAAATATCCAACAATACTTTTCCATAAATTCATTAAATTCCAGTTCTCATTGCATTGAGATATATAAAGTCTGTCATGTTTTGTTTGAATTTATTCTATTTCTATTTTATGTTCTAAGTGCATTTATAAACACTTTTTATCAGAACGATACGCAAACACAGAAGTTTCGTTTAGGAGAGCTGTGCTTTTACTAGACCATTGCTATCATTCTAAAAAAAATAATGAAAGAAAATGATCGATAACTTATAGCCTGTTTTTATTAATTTTTTTTTCTATTTTTTTTTTTCGTTCCATAAAAGTTTACCGTTGCTAAACCGTACATACCTAATATTTGCTGTATGGTATTATTTAAAATGGTTTTGCTAAACACAGTCTATAAAACCTTGTCTTGAAACCTATTGTTTCAACTCTTTGTAATGTTTAAATTGAGTAACGTGATTAATTCTGGTGGAAAACACTTCGATAGAAAACATTGAATCGGTTGAAAGAAGATGAAAATAGAGATAGTAATTATAATCGTTATCAAATTGTGAAATATTCCGGTCATATTTTACGGACTATGTATGTAAACAACCACGTAGCTCAAAAACTGGGCCGCAAAAAACGTTACTCTCTTTCTGTGAGTCTTCGCCGGTGACGAGCTTCCAGATTTGTGTAGAGTCACGGCCAATACCTTATTAATATTTAACTATGACACACACGAGCTGCCCGGTAGCCACTTGATAGCATGTCTGATCTCTCTTATGATGGTGTTGCGATGACATCAATGGAGTGGTTCGACTCATTCAATCTACAGACGCCGATGATATCAAACTAGGGCAACACACATTCTTTCGGAAGTAGTTTTGTTGAGGTTTGCCACCAGCTTGCATTGAAGGTTACAGTTATAACACCGCAGACTTGCAGGCACTGTCTGCGCGGACGTGCGGGCAATATGCAATTTTGGTTCCGCAAAAATGGCGCAAAAAAACAATGGGGGGCTTCGTCCCAGAAAGAGTAGAAAATGAGCTGCTGAGCTTTCAAGTTTTTGTAAGAGTTTAGGCCGATATGCTCTATTTTTTCGCATCCCTCACTTGAGCAGTGATAATAATGGCCGAGTTATTGCACCGCGAACCAGAGCGAATAAGGACAGAAAGCCAGCTCCATGTTGGTCATCTTTCAAATGACGAAACATTTTTTGACGTTCGTTAGCCGATGCTTACAAATTTCATAACCACCACTGCCTTCGGTTTGTTTCGGTATGCTGCTGGAATCATAAGCCTACCATTAACCATGTCCTTGGCTATGTTTTACAACAGTGGATCGAGGGATGTTGGGGCCGTTTTGAGCACATAATTTCGCAGAGACGCGAAGACGGAGTTGCAGTTTGGTTTGGTTCTTACTACTGGACCTGTGGAACTCCGTGTAAATATCGTAGAACTACTCGAACTCACCCAATCTGAGTGTTAAGGATTGATCAGGCTCTTAGAATACATGGCTTCGTTAATTGCAATCGGCAAAGTTGAAGCACAAAATCAAACCTTTGACGTCTAAAAAGTTTGATATGTTTATATTTCCAAAAAATCTTACTATAGCCCTAGAGAGTTTCAAGGCATTGCCGCACTACATTCAAAACTACCAAAAAATGCTGCCTCACAGAGGGTCAAGAGGTTATCTAACAAAAACTTCTGATGGTCTAAACAGTCAAGGCCTCCTGAGGAGGTTTTTGCCCATTTTACAGAAAATCGACCCAACGAACTCCACCAAGCCGATATTCTCTTTCTCTCACATGACAAATTCCGTCATCAAGACTACAAGCATGCATTGACATGGGTAGACATCCACTTTCTTTACAAAATTGCCATAACATTAAATCTAAAAGGCTGCGGACGAGAATTCCCTGGTATTTATTGGCATACACAAGAATGGATAGGTTGTATGGACAAGCAAGTTGATGGTCGAAGACGGGCATGAATTTAAATGAGTGGTGAGTAAGCTTATGTCTAAGTATGGGGTAGTTTGAGCCTTTCGGGCACAACAGGCTATCATAGATGGCAGGTTTTTGTCGAGTCCTTTAAACGTCATCTGATTGAGCGACTATTTAGGGCGCAAGCACAGCAAGAACTAAACAGTTGTTGCAACAAGCGTGAAAGGGGAACACTTCTTCCCACTTTAGCGGAAGATATAATCAACATATCAACGCAAATAACAGGTTTACCTCAGGCGAAAGCAATCAAAATGGTCAAGTTCCCATTGGAAGCTGAGAAATTCCGCCTATATTAGACCTTGTAGCCTATCGGTACGATGGTCTACGTTGCTACTAAAAAAAAAGACCGAGAAGACGTTGATCATCGACGTGTAACCGATCCGTGGCAGATGCATAAGCCATACCCGATCTTGCATCGAATTTTAGAACATGGGTAACCCATATATATATATATATTTATTTATGTATAACCTATATTATACTGCCTTTTCGAAGCACAGTTTCACAAGGTCACAGCTGAGACATTCGGCTCACCAGAAATGATATTTAATAATCCGGATCCAAGTAATCATCGTAGTCTGAGTCATCATCCTAATCTCTGTATTCACCGTCGTATGGAAAGTCTGTGGCATCATGAAATCATCATCGTGTTTGTGTCGGTGATTACATGATAGGCATATAACTCCAACATTCCATTTGTAATTCCATTCACTTTCGTCTCTCCGATCGATACTAAACGCCTGCCCGTGAAATTTGGTATAGCCCTTTAGCAAGAGTTTGGTGCCGCACTTTACAAAATTTTTGTTTGCAGCGTTCATCATCTCCAGGACGTGGTCGACAGTGAGTTTGTCTTTGTCATTTTAGTATTTTTACGCTCCTTCTGTTTGCCTTCGATCACATAGTGCTTCAATTTTGCCTTGATCAGGGTGATGTCTGCCACAATCAACTGGCCTTGAGGCTCGATTGTTTTTCCCTGGACACGATGTACGGTCACCTAACCAAATGCGTGATGCTATCGTCTGGTTCAAAGCGTGTATTTGCCATAGCATTGGTTTTTAGTTTTTCCGAATTCCTTTTTTGACGCATGAGGAAAAAAGGTTGAGCAGTGCCAGTTCGGCAATTCTGTCTACTAGATGGATATGCTCAATTTTTGGCGGGTTGATTGGAATTTCTGCCCAGGCATGGTCATTATGACAAGGAATGAATACTTTTTTGTGAATATTGTATTTTACATTATCCCATAAGGTCTTACCCAGCGCATCAACAGCAATCAACTTAACCACAAGGGCGAACTTGTCCTCACGGGAACGACTTGTATTTGTGAGCTTCTTGTCGAAGAATTCTAGTGTTCGCCAGCGCTTGGGCGTCAACCCAGTACCTACTCAGGTCATTTTTTCTAGAAATGATTGACGACGTAGCGAACGAAACAATTTGTGATCTCACTGTCTTTTTCTGGTTCTAGTATCGGCCCTGTTTCGCCTTGCTGCTGTTGGGGAAGCGGCCGAAGTTCATAACGAATATAGACCAGATATTCCGACCTGACTCCAATTTTGCTGGTCAATACCATGAAGAGCGCCGAAGTTGACGTGATCCCCACGAACAACAGTTTCACATTAATGCGGTGGTCATAGACACCTTCTTTCTCGGTCACCGGTGCTAGGGGCTCTTTAGCTGACTTACCTACAACAATGAATAACTTTTAGTGTTCTTCTGGATCCAAAAACTCTAACGCTTCCGAGGCCATATCTATGGTTACTCTAAGATCTTCTTTTTCAAAAGAGACTGAATCTAGCTCGCCCTCTTTGGTGATATCCGGTCCTCTATCTACCGGCCGCATGCCGAACTAATGCGGGATAGTTTTTCTTTAAAAGATGCAGGATAGTTTAAAAGATGTACCATACATTCTCAGAAATTCTTTTGTTTTGAAACTCCCACCTGCAAAAACATCTAGTTATGGAACAAACTCACTTATTTTGAAAGCGCGTTTTATTTAGAATAATCTCCGGTTACGCTACAAAAGTTCCAAATCTTTGCCTTATTTTAAATCAGCTATAAAGGCATGGATCTGCAAATCATGCAGCTGTCAAATATGTCGGTAATTAATTCTTTGTGTGTTTTTGTTTTATTGTTAACTATTTTATAATTTACATATAAAAAAAAAATTTAAAATTTTGTTCGCCTATATTAGTGTTTATTAATATATAATTATATTCATATACAAACTATGTAGGCGTTACCAATGCTAAATAAATAAATAAATAAATTAATAAATCAACAACCATCGACACCTTCCAGACGACTGTCTCCTCTTTGTTAATGTAGCTCTCGTCTGGATAGAGCACTGAGGCGATGTTGTTAGCTAGAGCTTAGTATACTTCCGGATCAATTCGCAGGTGGTAATTTTCTTTCTTCATTTGAGGCTTAAACGCATCAGGGCAGAGAGGCTTCAACAGCTTTTTTAACAGCCTCCGGGATTGATCAAGGATGTATTTTATAAATGCAGTAGCCTGGAGAGGTTCCAATAACCTTCTTTCAACATCTTTTGGAATAGGTTTATCAACGATGTTTTAATGACACCCTTGAGGGCCTCTTAGTCAGCCTACTTGGTGTCTTCATTATTCTTGAAGGTTTTAGAAAATAGTTGCTTGGTGTATTCAACCACGAAGGGTTCACATTCAGCAAGTAGTTACTCGATATATTCATCCGTGCAGGGCTCAGACTCAGCAAATATTTGATCGATGTACTCATTCATTGTTTGGTTATCATCCATGGTGGGAATCTATATCCCGATATATCCCGATATACCCGATATATCCCGATATATCCCGATATATCCTAATTAGGCTAGTCTCTAAATGAATGTTTGTACCAATTCACTTAACACAAAGGCAAAATCTCAAGGCACGTACTTTCCAGTATCTATCGATTTTGGAGCAACGCGATGAGAACCGCTCGGTTTACAAAGCAGAGTCGAAGGCTTAGTCCCTACACCATATAGGCAACACGGAACTGGTGGCATTCTACTAAGATATAGCTGCTGGTGATATGTGCCACAATATATGTTGACGCATTGATTGTGACATAGTTGTAAGCTATTCACTTTTACCAGGCACTTTTTATCTGCCTTCATCGTTTAGTATAACCTGGGTTGACGCATAAATGAAAAACAAGTTCTTGGAGTTGCGGAGTGTAAATTTACAATTACTAATTAAATATTAACGCGAAGCCTATCCCTCAGGTAGAATTATTTTTGCTAAACTTTTTTATGTACATGAAACCGTCCTTGCCTCCATTAGTATTTGCCCAATTATTTATGTATGCGAGGAAAGCGCCTAGAGGTCTATAAGGTGGTGGAGCTTATAGATCTTTAGGCGCTTTCCTTCGGTGGTAAACGCCAATTACAGAATTTACAGAAAATCATGGCCACATTATATGAAAATTTTATCAAATTTTGCAACAAATTAACATGCAACTCATGTTGTAAAAGTGATTTTCTTGACCAAAACCACAATAATAATAACATGACAGCAAAAACTTGACCCTTTTACACTTTCATTCCTTAGATCTAGCATAGAATTTTTTTTTTTTCAATTTTTAAGTTCTAAGTCTGGTATAAGTCTATTAACCAAAAGATAAACCTAAAGTTGAATATACCATGCGTGGTGTATCCATATTTTTAACTGCTTGTAGTATATTTTTTCAGTTAATGCGGTATCCATATGGGATATTAGTGTCGTTACATTTTGACATTGATTGTATGGTCATTATCGACCTTCTGTTCTTATTCTAAGTTTATCAAAAGTTTTTTAAAATAATTATCTACCACAAAACCTATTTATTTTGTGATGAAAAACAACCAACTTTTTGTTTGGCTATAGCAAATATTTTTTACTGAAGTTTTTTTATTTAATCGAAAAAAGTAATCCTTGGTTTAACTCAGGTCTTAATGGTCTATTAAATTTTTCATATTTAAGTAGAAATTTATTCCAGAATTTATAAATTCATCAAAATGTCGCATAAAATTTTTTAAACAAAGGATGCCTCGTGGCTGAAAGGTTAGATAATATTTTTAGTAATTTAGAAAAAAAACTTCACAAATATCACTTTTTTTAATTTAAAGCATATGCCTTGTCATGCAAATTTTTAGAATTGGGTTCAACGCCTGAAAATGAAAACTTGTCGCTTTTTTGTCATTTGGGACACCTACCATCATGCAAAGGTTCAGAAAAAACTGATGAATTTAATCTGAGAAAAAGTTAAGGACGAAAAGACAGACGAACAGCGGATGAATTTATAGGACCCTTGACGCGTTGCCGAATGTTGGTGGTCCGATAAATACACATTTTGTAATTCTGATGACGAGAAAAGTTTCTCGCTATAAAATTAGTCATAACAATGTAGCACTGAGAGCATCTTGATTAAAATTAGTCCTTATATTTTAAAAAGTATACCGGGATCTCCTTAAAACCAGAGTTCAAACTCAAAACAGGTTTGTGTATATAGTTTTATATAACAATATGAAACAAAATATAAATAGAAAATTATTGTTACATATTTTTAACTACAAAGTCTGAAGCAGTTAGTTTTCAATGGTTTTTGGTCGTCTAGTTTTTGACTAATCAAATTTCTGAAAAATCAAATTTACATATATGTAGCCAATTTTAACCCAATTAGTTTTTCAACATCTATGGAGTCGCTTTTTAGTTCGATTTTTTCAGAGGTTTCAGCGACTTTGAACCAAAAAACGATTGTTAGTCTTGGTGTTTTCGCCATGTCTAATGCTGACATGGAATTGTAATTGTCACATTCAAAAAAACCAGAGCTTGGTACTACCTCTTCATTAAAACTAACACAAGAAAAATGAACAAGACATAGATTTTCTGTTTACGCTAATAATTTTCCCCAACACACTGACTTTAGCATTCGATTTAATTTTTTTATCTTCGATTTTATGAGTTGCAATATTGCTATATTAATATTTTATTACCAAGCGCTACGAAAGGTCGAAGCAAAAGTAATTATTTCCTTTTTTTTTTTTTTGGTTTCTTAGTGCTTGAAAGCGCAGAAACATAGCCGCCGCTTTCAAAACATTTAAGACAAAGATACTAACTTAGATTATGAATACTTAATGACAAGCCTCAATCAAGACTGGAAATCACAAAAAGTTCTGCAATTTGTCTGAGGTAATACCTTGTTCTAGTACAACCTGGTGTAACAGGTGATATTCATTATGTTGAAATACAATTAAATTATCCTTTATATATTAAATATTCTTAAATTTCTTTTTTTGACAGAATAAATCTTATAAAACTAGTGTAAATATTCTCAGACTTACACATGAAAGCACCCGCCTGCTTCGGTGTTGTACGTTAAATGTCTGAAATGTAAAATGCTAATTAACACAACCTGCATACATCCAATTTTATCCCTGGAATATTGACTTGTAGTAAAAACAGTTTTCGACCTGGAATAAAACACAACACTAATGAGCTTGGTATCAAAATAAGCTCAATATAATATATCGAAAATTCGCTAAAACTTCCTTCGGGGGAAATATTTAAAGGTTGTTTTAGTAAAGATGGTATTTGAAAAAAACTTGTGCTAATTTTGGATTATATGAAGCCTTGCTGTACGGAAGGCAGCCTATTGTAACTCTCAACCTTACTAACTTTAGTCAATGTAACTTTGCGTAAAGTACAATAAAAAGTAGAATGTTCCTATTAAACAAAAAATTGGTATATTTTTATTCCTTTGCTGACGTAATCACTTATACTTATTACGTCATTTGTAATTTAAGTTATTTCTCTTTCACAAATGGTTTTTGTTCCAATTTCACCACCTGTATGTAGTGTGGTTGTTAATGGTTAAAAATGGTTGTTAATTGTCGCTTAACGATTAAATGTGGTTGGTGAGTATCTTTCATTTTATGATGATCGATTTCCTTGGATGTAAAATGGTAGCACAATAAATATGAAAAGGCGAAAATTTATCTGCTTGGAAATTTATATCAATAAGGTATTATTTTACATAAACCTCTTTCCAGTTTCTGGGGCGTAGTTTTGTTGTTTTTATTTGCATTTAAAAAAATAATTCTGAATGCTTTTCAATTTTTGTGTGTGATCATTCTCAATATTACCCTTCATTTTGTGTGTCACCATTCTCAATATTACCCTACATTTTAGAATAGCAGAAATTGGGGATCTGAGAACAGAAGTATGACACTTCAATCTATCATTTATATGAACACATTTCAACAAACTAGTTGATACCACCAGGTCTGAAAATACTTTTTTAAACTTTGGTGAAGAACGAAGTAAAGCAGAAAAGTATCGGTCAAGACCGCCTTTATGCTACAAAACCAATATCCTTTCTGCCACCTGTTATTTTTGGTTTTGGAGTGGAAGTTAATGATTGATTTTGTTCAAGGTGAACTTTTTCGTCGTTGACTGGGTCGTTTAGAGTAAGTATGGCTTTGTATATTATGCTTTTTACGAGACAGTGGTTGCTTAGTGGACGATTTGTATTAATATTGCAGTTGCAGAGGGTATCATTTATTTGTGAGTTGTTATTTTGTAGAACATTGTGTGAGTTGATAAATGACATTATAGTTGGTATACAGCTGTAGTTAATTTTGACTGTGTTTCTGTTGAACATCTTGTGGAGTTTGTGTGTGGAGGGGAAGTGTTTTTTTTAAATTCGTAGAAAGCTCTTTCCTAAATTTGTTGCTACACTTTTGCTGTATGGCGGTTTGTACCAAATAATGTTTCGTTTTCTTATTCGTGACGATTTTTGCTGTTTAGGGGCGTTATTATACTTTAACTTGACGTCGTATCCATAATTTTTAAGTGCTTTGTTATATGGAGCTATGATTTTTTGAAAAATATTTTTATTTTGAGATAAGTTTGATATACGCTGTTCGATTGACAGTGGCGGTTGCTTTATCATGCTTGGGGGATGGTTTGAATTTTTGTTTATGTAAAGAATTCCGCTATCATTTTTAAAGTATTGTTTATACGTAGAGCTTTCGAGGCTTAAAGTTATATCAAGGAAATTTATAACATTCGTGTTACACTATGTTGTTATTTCTTAGTGATTAGCTTTAAAAGTTTTGCAAAATTCTATTTTTTTATTTTTTCCATCTGTGTTCCGCTTTTATTTTTAATAATAGCAAGTCCATCATCTCTATATAAATCGATATTGTTTAGGTTGTACTTATTTCCTAACTGTTGTAAGATAAAGCCGATCTTGTGAGCACCGTCAAAGCAGCCATCTTTACATCAAATAAACTACTTTCTTTTTTCACCCGCGAACTTTTACTGCCGTCAAAGAGAAAAGACTTTCGTGCGCGGAATATGATAGTTTTTTCTTTTTCTTCAATTTTTACGAAAGTTTTAGCGAAGCTGATGGAGTTGTTTAGGAGTGTTTCAGTACTAGAAGGATAAAAATCTTTTACATCGAATGAAAGAAATTTGTGTCGTTTTTTGTCTGCAATACTTTTAAACCACGTGATTACTTCAGTAGTGTTTCCATTGGCTGGGTTTCAGCATTGTTTTGAGTTGCTTGTTTACTTTTTCTAAAATAACTTTGTTAATCCTTCCCAGTTCGTTTTTAGCAGTGTTTATTAAACGTACAGTAGGGTTATTTAAGAAATTTTGTTTATGATCTTTTTGGGTGATGAAAAAAGGAGTTTTCGCGATAATTTCAATACATTCGAGTATCGGGTCATCTTCGAGTATGATTTTATGTTGTTGGTTTTTTTACATTTTTTATCATATTTTCAAACGGAATGAGTTCTTTTACTGGTTTTGGAACTTTTTAAACCGTATCTTTCTTTGTTGGTTGTTTCTGAATCTTTGCTCTCGAAAAATATAGCTTTCCAGCGTAGTTTCTTTATGAATGCTTCAGTTTTGCTAATCAATGTTGTAAGATAACGTCTTCTGCTTCGAATGGTAATATTCTTTAGGGGATATTTGAGGTTTGTTTTCTCCATTGTGTCGAAGAATCCTAGAGTGCTCAACAACTTTACTTGGAGCGATACAGTATATAATCTGTGTGATTAGAGTGCCCGATATCATTGGTGCAGATAGAGCAATATATTATCATAGTTGAAAGAGAAAACACAGCTTGTTTTCAATACTTAAAGTTTCATGCCGTGCTGGCAATCTTCTTGTTCCTTACATGCTTGTATAGTTGTTTTTTCAATTCTTCACAAGTTGACCTATCCAATAACGAAGCAAAGGAAACGTTTCTTATCCCGCGAATAAGAGTTATGCATGTATAAACGCCACAATGAACGCCACAATGACATGAATTAAGTTGATGTGAAATATCATGTAGCAAAAAATTTCCACTGTTCTAATCTCATTGATTCTTTTTTATAAGCCAATTCCACAAAGGACAACAATCCATCGTATGCACCCATTGTTACATCGAATAGACCGCCCTCTCGTTTTAACCACCCTTGATTTTATTGCATGTGCAATTATTTTTTTATCCTGCATACTAATTGCTGTGCGCATGCTTGCAAATGAATCTTTTAGGAGACTTTCTTTAATAGAAGGATCCTTTATGTCGATAATAAGAAATTTGTGTGATTGCTAATTACCTATCTTGTTAAACCAATCAATAGCAGCTTGTGTATTCTTCCACTGGTTAATTTTGAACATATTTTGGTTGTTATTATTAACTCTAGTATAGATTTACTAATTCTTCCTACCTCGTTCTTTGCTGGGCTGATTAATCGAACTGTAATCTTTTACTGTGATCCTTTAAGGTGAAAAAGTAGTTTCTGCATTTATTTCCATTCGATTTATTATGTTTGTATTTTTCATTACTTTTCTCCCATTGTTGTTTATTTGTTTCGCGAGATTTTTGTTTGTTTTTTTGTATGTTTTTTTTACTGTATCGTTTATCATTTTATTGTATTCGTCTTTGTTTAAACGATACATATTCCGTGTTTTGTCGGCTGGCGTAACTGTTTTGACTGATTTCATAATTGCTTTTATATCTTCCCTCATTTTGGTCTTCAGTTCATTTCTTATATAAGTGGCCCAGAAATGGAAAAAATAAAGAAAAACATCGAAAAAAAAGAGTTCAAAACAGAAGGGTTGAACATAGTAATTCAATGCAGCATGAAAATCGTTAATTATCTCGCCGTCACATCAAACCTCAACAACGAATCCCATTATCTATGTATTAAGCCAGAAAATAAAATTACCTATATCCATAACGAGTTCAACCACCCACCAAACATATTAAAAGGGCTACCACTCGCAACAGAAAGCTGACTAAATAAATTATCGTTTAATGAAGAGCTGTTCAAACAAGCTATTCCAACTTTTCAAGAAGCCCTCAGAAAAGCCTTTATCAACAACCAGTTTGCCCACAAACGAAACAACAACGTCAAAAATAAAAGTTGAAGACAAGGACAAATCATTTGATTTAATCTCCCATATAGTCAAAGCGTTACAACAAAAATAGGTAAACAGTTTCTCGAACTAATAATCAAGCACTTCCCCAGCCATCACTCGTTTAGAAAATAGGTTTGAACATTTTTTTTTTTGCTGGGTTTGATCAACTGGTAATAGTTTTTAGTTATAATTGTCCATTTTGATGTTGTGTGTTTGTGCTTTTCATAAAGCAGCTTGATTTTGTGTTTAATCACTTTTAAACAGTTCTTTTTTACCATTTTTTTTGGCCTTCCTTTGCGTATGTAAACCCTGAACAAAAAAATGAACTAATCCTAAGAAAAAAACACAAAAATTCAATTTGAACCAACACATTTACCCCTTGGCCAATGACCTCCTGAAAGAGTTGTTTTCGAACAAATAAACGATTTTTTAAAGGTTCTGTTTTCAAACTGTCTATGTGGTATTTGTAAAGGTTTTTCTACACAAACTGCATTGATAAATAATTTGAATAGTGGCAACGGCACCTGGATAGCAAGAAGTCAATAGATACAGTTAATTGACAACATGACATATTGCTTGCCAATTTTGAGGCCTTCTCTCAGCACAGCTTAATTTTAAACAGAGAGTAAAAATAAGCCCTACTGTATGGAAGCTTGAGATAAAAACATGGAGTTCCTCAAGGGTCAATTTTAGGTCCTATTTTATTAATATTTTTATGAACGATTGTTTCCTTTTTCTTGAAAAACTGAAGTGCCTAATTTTGCCGATGATAACACTATATATGCCTGTGATACCTGTGTTGATTTGGTTATTAGCAAACTAAAAGCTGAATTAACCCGTATATGCACTTGACTTTCTATGAACTCACTCGTTGCTAGCCCTTCAAAATTCCAACAAATATTTCTTGGAGAAAAATACCTGACGACGAATTTCTCTTTATTTTTTCTGTAACAAAAAGATTGTTGCAAATAACGAAGTTGAACTGGCAGGTGTAAAACTGATAACAAACTGTCTTTTTCTAATCAAATTAGCAGCTTTTTTAAAACTCCAAACAAAAAATTATTAACCGTTTGAGAAACTTTTTATCGATAACTCAAGTAAAGTTGCTAGTTTATGCCCATATTCTATCATAATTTTCCTATTACCCTCTGATATGGATGTTCTGTTTCAAAAAGGAAAAGAATCTTATAGACAGAGTTCATAAGATTGGGGTAAGAACAATCTACAAAAATTTGCTCTTGATCTTAATGAGTTGTTAATTATTTACAACTGTTGTAGTTTTCACCAAAAAAATTTACGGTTGCTAATAACTGAAATTTATAAGTCGATCAATCATTTAAGTTTGACATTAATTCAAGATATCTGCCCTTTGAAAGGTACACCTTGGAACCTTAGAAGTGCCTTTGTATTAAATCTTCCTCTCACGCTTTCTAGGAGCTACACCCCCAAATGTCATTAAAACCTTTCTCTCTATACAAATTTTTAAACGTCGAGTTAAAGTGTGGAAAGATGAAATGTGTTCAAGTAAGTGTTGTTTGTAATTGTGATGGGTGTTTTTTTTTCCCTAAAGAGGCTGAGTTTTTGAATAATTATATAATATTTGTGTATAACTATGTCTTATCTAACGGTAAATAAATTTATTGTTTGATTGATCATATTATTTAGAATTTACATTTACAAAAAAAAAAAACATTTTATTGGATTGTGTTAGTGTTACCAAAGTTAAATAAATATATGAATGAATGAATAAATGAATGAATACGAAATATATTTCTTTATGCATATTCACATTTGTTCGTCATATTTTTCAGAAAACTTTTCTTGAATGAATGTAACGATGCGGTGTGTTTTGCATGAATGAATGTAACGATGAGGTGTGTTTTGGATTATCAAGTCATAAGTAACTTATAGCCACTCTCCCCATAATCGTATTTTTTTTTGAAAAGATATTTGCCGAACAGCTATTTGCCGTGAAATATTTGTGTGAAATAATTTTCTCTGTATGTATCTCCTTTTCTTTGTGTATGATTTTATTAAGAGTTGGTGTAGCACCTATGGTGTAGCAGCTATTGTGTAGCACCCATGGTGTAGCACCTATGGTGTAGCACCCATGGTGTAGCACCTATGGTGTAGCACCCATGGTGTAGCACCCATGATGTAGCACCCATGGTGTAGCACCTATGGTGTAGCACCCATGGTGTAGCACCTATGGTGTAGCACCTATGGTGTAGCACCTATGGTGTAGCACCCATGGTGTAGCACCCATGGTGTAGCACCCATGGTGTAGCACCTATGGTGTAGCACCTATGGTGTAGCTATTAATTACCGTAGCTATTAATGATGTTTCAGTTGTTGTCAGAAGTTTCCAATCTCAAGAAAATTGCCAGACAAAATTGTAAGACAACTAGTAAGACAACTAGTAAGACAACTAGTAAGACAACTAGTAAGACAACTAGTAAGACAACTAGTAAGACAACTAGTAAG
>JAUZNK010083465.1:0-10932 GCA_035046665.1 Euphysa ruthae | reverse complement strand
TCCGATTTGTAATACCTGCCACTAATTGTAATAAACTTGCTCCGATTTGTAATACCTGCCACTATTTGTAACAAACTTGCTTCGATTTGTAATACCTGCCACTATTTGTTATAAACTTGCTCCGATTTGTAATACCTGCCACTATTTGTAGTAAACTGGCTCCGATTTGTAATACCTGCCACTATTTGTAATAAACTTGCTCCGATTTGTAATATCTGCCACTATTTGTAACAAACTTGCTCCGATTTGTAACAAAGTTTCAAAAGATAAAACTCTCTGAAAAATTAAAAATACTCCATTATCAATTAGAATAGTCACAAAGCTTAATTTAATGAGCCTTAGTTTAATGGTAGCAATAAAACATCTTCATTTTTAAGGTACTACCATCTGCTGGGCCTAAATTTATTCAAAAAACTAAACTTTAATTTGGTTATCACACTCTGTCATTAAACATTCAGATGATGGTAATTTGGTAAATTTTTAATTATGTCTAAATAAGTTTTGCCACCTATCAGGCCTAAATTGGTCCCAAAAATTAAAAATGTTTCAACTGTAACGAAGTTTGGTACAGGGAATGAATTAATCAGGCTTATTATTATTAGAGATTATTGAACTTGGGTATTTTTAAATGTAACAGATTTTATAAGGAACTCTTCCATGATAATACTCAAATTTTAAAAAGTACAAGATGCTTGATTTTGTAAGAAACTTTTTTGTAATAAAACAATTTTGAAATAAGAAGTGTCAATATCAGAACTTCTTTTTATAAGAAACATTTTTATATGAAACTTTTTTATCAGGAGCTTTTTTATTAAGAATGCTGGAAGCTCAAGAAGTACAACACGCTTGATTTTGTAAGAGATATTTATGATGCCAGATCTCAAATATAAAACAAAATATTTCTTAAACTTAAAGTGATACTTCAGTTTCTCAATTGTTTCTTACAAAAACATAGGTCCAATGCTATTTTTAATCCAAAGTGGTATTTAAAAGTTTATTACAAATCCGGGCAGCTTTGGTTATTACAAATTGGGGCAGGCTTATTACAAATAGGGGCAGATATTAGAAATCGGGGAAGTTATTACAAATCGGTGCTGAAAACGTGCCTCAACTAACCATGAGTTGCCATGCGTGATTGGTCCTGGAATATTTATATTTATTTCCTTTTTTAAGTTACTTAGTTTTTTAAGTTACTGGAACTTCCAGTAACTTAAAAAAGTTCCAGTGGAAGCCTACTATTAAGAAAATTGCGCACCTTCAGCACTATTAGCACATTGCGTGGTCCAAGAAGGTGTGCTTAGTTATCTTTCGTAATTCAACACACTACCTAAAAAAATTACATAACAACTAGGTTAATTTTGCTGCAAATTGTGTGTTTATCATATTCGCTCTTAGTTATTATAGACCGTCGTGATTTTTATGTAACGGTGGTGGCTCCTAAATTGTCCGTGGTTACTGATTTATTATTGTCAAGGTTATAAATTATGTTTTTTTATATAGCATATAAGTTGAATTGAACTTATAAAAACAAAAAAAGTCATTCTTTCGCGTAAATATGAAGAGAGTTCAAGATTTAATTGTAGGTTTTTATTTTAGTACAGTTTTACGAGAATAGGAATTAAATTTTGATTAGCACATTTTTTAGCCTTAAAAATAGATAGTTTGAATGTGACGCTGTGATAAATTAAATAAAATAGATTAAATCTTCCATAATTCTTTATCATGAACGTTTTGCTTTCGCCTTGCGAAGGATTTCATGATTTCATATCCATTTTTGTTGCATTTTCAAGATAACCAGTGAGAAGGGAGTAAATTGTTAAAAAAACTTTTGAATATTTAATTTTATGATTTTGAAGATATATCATATGTGTACTATCAATTACATACTGTTATACAAATTTTTGATGGCGTTCCTTTTTGAAAGATAAAACTTAAAAGAAAATACACAGTTTTTTTGTTTCTACCAGTTTCTTGTCAAAATTGACCATTTATAGCAGAGGGGTTGAAACTTTGCTTTGAATAAATGAAAGTCGAATATTTTGCGAACGAATTAATCTGCTTGCAAAATTGCGTCCTTAATTGTATTAGATGGAAATTACTTTTAACCTAAGACCTAAGACAAGGTTTTGTGAAAATATTTTGAAATAAGATTTTTAGAAAAGCGATTAGAGATATATTCAGGTAAAAAATATTCAGAACAAAGTTTTGAAGGAAAAAATTTGGGAGGGAATTATTTGGAAATAAGGCTTTGGAAAAACTTTTTGAGGAAATTATTTGTAGAAAAGATTTAAGAAAACATAAGGAAACGTTCGCTTTGAAATCGGTGCTCAAATGAGTAAATTCAGTAAAAAATTGAACCTTTTGAAATATTTATGCAAACAGAAAAGCAAGATTTCTGTGAAATTTTTCTTAGATGCATTTTTAATAGTTTTGGCTAGAAAAAATTTTTGAAATATTTTTTTTTTATAGTTGTTTTTTTATATTTTGAATTTGTGGAACTTGTGAAAATTTTTAGTTACCCACAAAAATTACCAAAAGTATTCCTAATGTGAGTAACGCTACACTGCAAACACTTTCATCGAGTTAGCTTGTCTGCAAACTTTTGTAAACATTGAAAAATTGTAACGAACAAAACCTCATAAATTCTGACAAAAATAACCTAATTAGAAACGTCTTTTCGCCATATATTTTGGAAGAATTCTCTACGTAACTTTTTTAAACGCGCGAAAATCAATTTCATATATCGAGTTTGAACCAAACTAATTCTTCCCTCGAGCTGCAAATATCTCATCGTATTTTTAAGATCACTATAATATGTTTTTATAAAAAGAATTCAACTGTTCAAATTCTAAAAAATAAATATTTTCGAGTATATATGGCAACGCTGTGACATATATCATAAGTACTTGGAATAAAGATACCTTTATTTTTGGTTTAAGACGGTTATTTGTTTTTCTGTTATAGAACTGCTGTTGTAAATTACAAGGGTGCAACTCAGTTATACGCGAAGAAGTCACGCTTCATCTGAAGGGTGTCTCGCAGTAGCTTCATCTTTTCTTTGACGTTTTACTAAAAGCTACTTTCTTACAATATATTTTTTAAAGAGGAAAAATTTTGTTTTTTTTGTTTTCCACTCGCACAATATGGATTATTTTTGTATAAATAGTGATCCACATGTTGGTATCATTTGCAAGACACTGTTGCTTTGAAAACCTATCACTATTTGTTACTAGGGCCTTGTGTAAATAAGCTTGATATTGAGTCGAATTAAGGTTGATCTTAGGTCGAAATATGGTAGATATCGACTCGACCATAGTTTCGACCTAATATCGACGTCGCTTTTGAACGTCGATGGTTTCGACGTCAGAATTTGTTATATTTTCAACCTTAGCTCGACATCACCCGATGACGTCGTTTCGACGTCGATTAGACGTCTATGTGCCGGTTGGGATGTGGAAAAATTTGTTCCTAGTAACCCAAACTTAGATTAATTGCAATGTTGTTCACGCATGATTCAGAAAAAAACAAAATTCTCATTAAAAAATATATATATATATAAATTATACACAATATTTCTGTCTCAAGATCGCTACAATAAAACAGACATTATTTAAACGTTTCGCAAAATTTCATACAAGAATAACAATAAAATAATCTTTAAGTTAAGCGCAGAACGCTATGTTGATAATTCTGTTTTATTTTCCCCTGTGACATATAGCGTGAAAAAGTGTTTTAAGACTTATTTTTCTTTTTTTCTCTAGTGAACACCAATGTAACATGTTTGTGTTTATGCAAATAACGTTTGTTAAAATTTGTCATGACATTTAAGAACTTAGGAGTGTAAATAAGCTTATAAAAGGTCATGTAGCTCACTTTCTAAAATAAAAAAAATTCTGCTGCTATTTACAGAATGTAAAAATGATTCTGCATGCAAGAAAAATAAAACAAAAAGTCATAATATTTTTAGTTGGCTATCTATAAAAAAACTTGAATTTTTAATCGCTGGTTGGCTTACAATTACAAAAATCTCTTTTGGATAAAAATATGATTTCATGGTTTAAAGCTTATGAAATAGTCTAGAAATAATATCATCTTATGGTTTAAAGCTTATGAAATAGTTTAGAAATTAAAATCTGTGAAGTGAATTATTTTAGTCTACACAAAAATAGGAGGATCATAAAATAGATATAAAAATTAACATAAAAAATATACAGTCAATAATATAATTAAATTTAATTCTCTCATTACATTGCCATGATTGTACGCTCAGCGTAATTGCGTATGCGTTCTTTACGTGCTTCATCAATTTCCTGCTCGTTTTGCAGCACGCTATTTTGGTATTGCATTTGGACTTCTTGCAATTCTTTGTTTGTTTGTTCTTTTTTCGAATCAATGCATCTAGTGCTCATGTCTTTTTCGTATTGCTTGAACAGATTTTGGGTCCTGCTTGAAATGCGACTTCCTTTAACAGTTGTCGGCATATCTATGTTTTTCATTTTGTAAATTGAATCTCTTCTCTCTGAACTGGGAGGAGTTTGACTTCGCGTTGCTTCTGGAGCTGAGCTTGAAGGCGTTTGTTTCGTTATGTTCTCTTGAGCTAGGTTTGAAGGTGTTTGATTTCGTATTGCTTCCTGGGTTGGACTTTCGCCTAAATAATAAAAATATTACGCATAAATAATCTCTCAGCTCATTTACTGCATCTAGTAACTAACTATTTACGCTTACAAAGGAAATGAATATTTAGGAAATACCTGAGCAATTATTAAGCATTAATAAATAATGCTGAAAATAAAGTTAAAACAATTATTGAAGGCTTTATAGAAAAAGGGCGTTTATTAAACCTATTAGGCGTGGTCTTTTGTTAGTAACTTAAAATCAACGTAATCTACACCACAAACCAAATAGAGTGCAAGAACCATAACTTAACTGCTATTTATTCAATGCCTTTTTTCTCCCAGGTGGGACATTTAAACTTGCTTTATTTACAGGTAAATTAAAGAAGGTGCTTTATTTGAAGGTCTTCCAATTTTATTGTTATATTAATATTTTCTTATTAAAAAAATTTCTGGTTTTGTCAATTAAAATTCTTCAAAAAAAAAAGTTTATTCACTTACGTTTTGGTGATATTGTATACGACACTTCATTTGTTGAGACATTTTCATCAATACTTATATCTACGGTTTTCAACGATTCTTCCAATAAACGTTCTGCAGATGACTTTCTACGACTCTGACTAATTCTTTGTAAACCAGCCGACTTTATAAACGAATCATCTTGAAGTTTCTGTAACTGCCTGGCTTCATTCGAGACACTGTTTGTTTTAGTTGGGGTTGGTGATGTAGTACCTGTGAGGGACGATTGACGAACTATTTTCGAATTTACAGGTTCTGGTTTAGTGTTAAGACTCTCCTCTAAAAAAAAACTTGTAATAAACCTCTGATTACAAATCCTGAGCTTATGTACGATGAATAATGGAGGTGTTGGTGGGATGTAGTTGAGAGGAGTGCGAGAATGTGCTATGGTGGTGACAGAAGGAGTTAAACATGGAAATAATAGGGTCAGCAAAAACCTAAAAAGGCGTCTTGGATTTTACTAATTTTCTTTTTTAGAAAGACCAAGAAATTTACTGGAAAATGTCCCGGAAAAATCAAAAAAAAAAATACCCTGAAACCTCCGAAAAAGGGTATTTTCATAGTTTGAAAAAATTCTACCCTAGCATTTGAAGTTTTTATTACTATAATAATAATTTATTAATATTATTATTATAAATAATATTGTTATTTATTTATTAAATAGTTAATTATTTATTTATTACTTTTTAATGCACACCTGTTCTACAAAATGTGCAAATCTTTACAGAGTTCTGAATAATTTTCAGGTCTAAGAAAATTGGCTATATATTTATCGTTATTCTTATAGCTATGTTTAAAAATGTTAATAATAAACCAGGTTCCCATCACCTAAATTTACTCCGTAAATTCACATGTTATTAGTGGAGCAGCTGAAGTCAAAGATGATAGAATTCATGCTGTGATTTTCACGGCACACGAGGGCTTTTTATTTTAGGAAATGAAATCGTGCAATATTTGTGCAAAACCATCATTTTGTTTTAGAAGTTGTTTAGTTACTTTTTGTTGAGACTTTATTCAAACAAACAGCGGCAAATCCATTAAAACTCTCAATCAAACTGTTAAAATCAAAATTGAATATCAACTTCAAAGCAAATACTCACCAGTACTAAATTGAATCAAAGGATTTTAATAGGTATTAAACATGGCATGGCTCCTGCTGGGCTGCTTAAACATTCTTATAAAAATCTATTTAATCTTTAGTTACCTTGCTGTTAAATAAACAAGCACAAATTGGGTTTAATTTGGATGTTACTGAGCTGTCAAAGTATTAATTAATTATATTTACATAAGAAATATTCTTTCAATGAGCATTCACCAATATCATTAGTCACATTCAGTCATTCTATTTTAGCAGCTACAATAGGGCATAAAAGGAAAATTTTTATCTAATTGAATAAATATATATTTATTTCTAAGATGGACCTTCTTTCTGCTAAATTTTTTAAATATTCTAGAGAGGTCTTGTTGCGAACCAAACATTTGATGGGTTCAATTTTTGAACAAAACAAATAATGTCAATATCTTAACATAGGCAATTAGATGTAAAACATGGCGATTTTCATAAAATAAAAAAACAATTACCTAATCTTTTTTCAGCCGCAGATTTTCTTGGGCTTGATCCAGATCTTTCAAGTCCTGCAGCTGTGATAAAATCATCATCAAATTTTGAAGACATTTTAATATTAATACAGTAGTTATTCCTAAATTATATATGTGAAGTATAGTCAACCTGTTAAGTATAATACACTGTTATGTATAATACATTGTTATGTATAATACATTGTTATGTAGAATACGTTGTTGTGTAGAATACGTTGTTGTGTAGAATACATTATTTAATTAACACATTCGCAATTTAAACGTTAAAGAGAAGATTTGTATCACTCCCTCCTATGTTATGAAAAGTTGAAAACGACAAATGTACAGCTATTAGCGTTTATTCCATTGGAAGCAATATTGTGAGGACTGGGATTTAATTCAAACCAGTTATTTCCCAAGATAAAGTACACTATGCGATTGCCTAAGCCCACTTACCTACATCTGCATTTATAAGCCCACTTACCTACATCTGCATTTATAAGCCCACTTACCTACATCTGCAATTATAAAAATCAAGTATCTAAAAGTACAAGTATCTAAAATTAAATTTTACTTTATTATATCTTCTATAGGAAACTACAAGAAGCATTTTGAGTAACCATTGAAATACTGAGTATTTTTAGATGATATTTTGCAGTAACCAGTGAAGTACTGAGTTATTTTGGACCTTATTTTCAGCCTTGTGCTAAGTTTTCCATAAACAGATTTCTTATAAAAGAATACTTATAACCAATCTAACGATTTATGTTATTCTTGACGGTCATCTTGGAGATAATCGCGCTTCTCGTATAAATCCTTCGATCGCCCATATTCCAAACATGTTCTTAATTCATATCTTGGAATGATTTGCATAACTGATAATGTTACTTTTATAGCGGTTAATTTAAATGAGCGTAGGCTTTTTTAAATATTCACACGACTAAATATAAATAGTCTTAATTGGCCAATTTAATAATCAAAAATGGTGACATATTTAGACTGTTATCATGACGATACGTTAATTCCTTACGCATACAAAGAAACTATATCATCACTAAGTAATTAAACACCTAATTAATTGCTATCTGGATTACAGACTAAATTAATTACGCAATTAATTGGATAAAAAAGTTGCAAGGAACTTAGCTGAAGCATGACTATTTTTTTAGTATATAGCGATGACGTTTAGTCAAGTTAAAAAAGAAATGTTTTAAAGCGACACTTCAATTACAAATTCAGTTGTGTATTAATCTAAAAAGGAAACTATATGCACGTTAAAGATCGTATAAATAAATTTGATTAACATCGGTTGTTGCATAATTGAAATAATTAAAATAATCAATGACAACACGAATAACTATTGTCTATATTATGTCGATCAATATCGACGTGTTGTGTTCCTTCCTCTATCAGCAGTACGTTATTTGACAGGAAAATGTTCATCTTCCTCATTAAAATTTGTAATCGGAAGGTAACAAATAAAGTTTTTAGTTCCATAAAATGACACTTTAGAAAAATGTTCTTAGTTTATTGAATTATTTTGTAAATATGTTTTTCTCTATTTTACGTTCTGTCGAAAGAAAGAAAACTTATTACTAACTTTACCAGAAATAAATTACATAACTGATTTACTACAAATTTGTTGTGAAGTCTCGTCTTTTGACGCGAAATTGCATTTCCAAAAGGATTTTAAAATAAAATACAAATAGCTCTATTAACCTGCGCTATACCATTTCTCATCAACTTTAAAATTCAATTCCACTTAAAGCATGGTTTTGGACAAGATATTTCTAAGTTGTTCTCTAATTGTTCAATTAATAATGAACCAATTTTAAATAAGTAATTTTTTAATGTGGTACCATCAAATAAATAAAATCTTATAAAAATCTAAATTAAGTAAAACACTCCTAAACTATAACTCTTAAACCTCTCTCGACATTTCGAGACAATGTTTACATTGACAACATTGAATGTTTACCATATGAGATGAGAATTTTTGACATGTATCATGCTGGATTGCTTTGTGGATTGTTTCCAATGAAAATTTCTTAAATCTGAAAAAAATTTTGTTTTTAATATTCGATGGGATTAATTATTAAATATGTATCTTTCTTTAAAAATAAATAGACGAAAACTTTACCATTTAGAGTTCACTTAAACTCACTCCCAACCAAAAGAATAAATATAAAGCTCCCCCAACATGCAATAACTGAATAAATCTTTGAATGTTATGGAGTCATCTGCTTTATTTTATAGCAAACGAAGCCTGAGAAGAATGAGTAACGCATTATAAAAACAATGGGTTACTCAAGATTTATCATTATCTGAGTAAAAAAAATTATTTACATAAAGAAAATCCTAATTAATGACACACTGCAAACTAATACGTGGTCTTATCTTTTTTTATATAAAACACTATTAATTGACGTGCATTTTCTATTGTCAACCTCCGTTATGATTACGCAGTGTCTTGTAACGTTGCTTCATCAAACATGTATTGAACAAATAAACCGTTATTACGCATATTTTTACACAAGTATATGTGAGTTATCTTCTCCTTGGTGTAGAAGCTGTAAAATAGTTCCTTAGACTAGTAATAACAGTTGTTTTTAATCATAGAGGCATGGGATTTTCAACAACAGGAAGTCATTGTGAAAATCATCGCCTTTTTTTAGTATAGGTTTAGGAAAATTTTTCTTTGCAAGGCAAGGGTAATTGGCGTATAACAGAAAAAATTATTCCTGTTTACCATCATAATTTTAACAATTTTTGAATGTAAGAGATAAATATTCTCAAAAGTTACAATCAAGTTCTATTGTTTTGTAATCAATTTCGTATCTGACAAAATTTCTTTGTTTGAGTAGGTTGTCATCTATATAGGAAAGAATTTAAATGTATATGCCTTGAGTTTGCGACTAAGAGCACACTATAAATATAGGTAAGTTCTCTATAATACTATGAGTTCCCTAAGAGATAAGAAGAATCCGTGAAAAAAATCTCAGCTAATAAGAACAATATTTATTTTATATTTTGTTCAAAAACCGATTTACAATGACTCTAAATATCCCATGCAAATACACCAGTAAGCAAATTTATCACAATGGCTTTTTGTCCATTAACAGAAAAAAAATGTTGTTTTTCGCATTAACGATTATTTCATTGATATGTTGATCAAAGCTAGTCATGGTTTTATTTACAAGTAATATACATTTGTAATTATAATATTTATAATAACTATAATTTATAATAATTATAATATATGATTTTTATTTTGGAATATGAGACTAATAATGTAATGATAATGCAGGATTCTTTCCGATTTTACCCGAAAATTTCAGAGGTCTGGTGTGGAGAGAAGCAGATTTCATTTTTTTTCAAAAGGTATAACATCATTGCAGCAACTTTAGCCTGTCATTTACGAACCTGGAATCCCAGATATTTTTGACAAAGTTTAGAATTTTTAGAAAGATTTAGTACTTAAGTTCTAATAGACTATTTTTCGTATAAGCGGGCTTAAAATTAAAATCTAATTGACCCGAGTTACTTAATAAATCACCTTTCAAATTCAAGTCATCCTGACCAAGCTTTATTATTTCATATTAATTTTTTTTTAATACTGAAAATTTCTGGAAAAATAATACCCTGGCGATTTTTAGACTCAACGTTCTTTTTAAAACATGAGCTATAAAAAGTCCGCGTTTAAGTTATGTACCCAGGGTCGTTTTGTACCATTGTTTTGAAACTAATCTGACTAGTGACGATATAGCAAATTTAGAATATGATAATATTCTATTTATGATAACATTTTTGGGATTCATATATAATCCTTACCACTAACAATGGCACTTAAAGGTAAATAGTTACAAATATTGTTTCTCTAGATTAAATACAAGTGTTTGTATGTGGCTTTTAGTGATTGGACCAAAGTCATATATGTATTGAGGTGCATCAACAAAGTCATTTGAATATATGATGCAGCATATTTTTATTAGAAAAGAATATGCAATTATAAATAAAACATATTAAATATCGGATATTTTCTAACCCACCCTCTACCTAAAAAAAAAAAAAAAAAAAATGCGTTAAAAAGAAGAGCAGAAAAAAGCGACAGTGTCTTTGATATATTTTGTTGAGTTATTTTAATTTTAATAAAAAATATATATCTTCCCAAATCAAAAAAAAAAAAAAAAAAAAAAAAAAAAATTTTCCTCAGAAAAATAGC
>JAUZNK010083454.1:0-13013 GCA_035046665.1 Euphysa ruthae | reverse complement strand
TATATCTTTCTGTTTTCTCTTTCAAATCAAATAACCTGGTTTCTACAAGGTGCTTTAAAAATCTGTTTTGATATGCATTGAGATATATTATATACAATATATTATGTTATATTATATACATATTAAATATTGATATTTTAACCATAATAAACCAGTACAAGTGGCTTTGATCAAATAATGTATTTTTTTTTACTTTTTATATTGCAATTTATTACCACAAAAAGTAACGTTACAAGTAAATGTAAGGCGAAAGCTGACACGTAAGCTCAGTTGTGACGTCAATACTTCCAGGAGATTGGTATCTAATGTTTGAGATTTGAAAAAAGCGTGTCAAAAGGATAGGCATTTTGAGCTACATAATTGAAAACAAAGCAGCTGATATTTCGTTATTAATTTTAGAAGGTAAAGAAGTATTATCTCGTCAAAACTTATATTTCTATAATCTTTTTATTTAACTTGACATCATTTTTGACCTCGGGATCCCTTTAAATATTTTTTTATGCCAAAAGTTATGGCATATTTGTTACTATAGAATTTTACCGTTGTGATTATCTTAAAATTCTGATTTTTAAAATGCAGTGGTTTTTTTAGCCAAAATGAAAATCTTCAAACCACTAACAATAACCTTTTATAACAATAAACTGAATTCAAATATTTTTGAACTTAATATTTGGAATTTAAAAAAATATTTATTAAAAATATTTAATATTTGGAAATATCTTTTTTGAGAAAATATATTTCCTTCAAAAAAAAATGTCTAGTTTCATGATTTTAGTTATCAGATCTAGGTTCTTCTACAAATAAGCAGGCTGTATGCAAACTTTCACGCCCTTATGATGATTTTCACGCCCTTATGATGATTTTCGTGTCCTTGCAATGATTTTCATGCCCATACGTTTTTCAAATTTTGACAATATTTTGAATCTGATAATTTTTTGACTAACTTTAATTTTCAAACTATTTAATTTATTGGTAATTATTACAGGATTTCCTCATAGAAATTATAAATGGAATTATGCGTTGGTTTATTTATTATAAAAAAATTATCATTTTGATCTATAAATTTTATGAATTTGAGGGCTCACTATTTTTTTTTTCCAGTTCTTCTGAGATTCCACAATATCGTCTACCTTATGATGTTGTTAACTTTGAAATTGAACAGATGAAAGATTTAGGTGTTAAGGTTTGGAAATTTTATACTATTGTCAAAGTTTATTGTATATTTTGTCGAATATTTTAGTCAGTCCTCATAACACACATCTGAATTATTGTTTTCGGTTATATTTCAGTTAGTTTTTTTCACTCATTAATTTGCGATCATTCATGTTTGTGTAACATTTACCATGGAATTTTTCTGAAGTGTTTGGTTTTACAATAATTATTCTATAGGTTGAACATAATAGAGCATTGAGCACTTCAGGAGGACTTACTATTGCCTCTCTCAAAAAAGATGACTACAAAGCTGTTTTTGTTGGTATCGGTGAGTCTTAGATACTTGTTATTATTTCCAGACTGGTCCACATCTTATCCCTAACCTAAGTTTTAAAATATCAATTTTACTGCACAACTTTCTTAACTGTATTACAAATTTTGAATTTTCAAAATGGTGTAGAAAAGATGGTTAGAAATCATTTTTATTTGTTACATAATTATTATACAAATACAAAGGTGATCTTAGTATTATCATAAGATTATTTAATTATTTTTAACTATTTCTTTGCGCTTAGGCAAGATTAATTCAGTAAAAAACAGAAGATATTTGTGTCGTTCCTGATATATGTTATGAATAAAGCTGCTTTGGAATATTCATTCATAAAAATTTCAGAGTTTGAGCAGGTTATGCTTTAATACAGCTTAAATTTTACATTTTACGCAATATAGTAATAATAGTCAGATTTACTTTAAAAAAAAAGGTTAGTTGGATAATCAAAAATCAAGCTAGAATATAAAGAAGTTGTTCTTAGCTTTCCACAGTATTAATAATTTTTCTACACAAAAAAGAATCGGATGTGGATGTTTGGCTAAGCGATGGTAGCGCAAGCCTAGGGTGATGGCAAGTGTGGTGCAACATGATAAAAATGATATGAAGGTTATAAAATAAAATTTTTAAAAGTTGCTGCAATGGAACAGGGCAATACTCAAGAATAATTAAAACTGAAGTATTACTGAGTATATAAGCCAGCCATAGGTTTTCACCTCAAGATATTAAATTGTATCCACAGTCATGGAAATAATAGACAAAAACTGAAATATGTTCAAAAATTGATCTTTCGCTCAAATTTTAAAAACATTGTAAAAAAAAATTGTAGCTTATATTGGAGCTTAGGAAATTTTCCAATTTATTTAGGTTCTTTCTTTGCTTTATAACATTATTTTTTTGTAAATTAAAAATAATTTACAAAAAAATAATGTAATAAGGTCACCTGAGAGGAAAATAAATATAATTATTAAAATTTTCATGTTATAATAATAAGGATAGAAATAAGCTTATTTTCATGGTAATATGCAATTTCAGTATATAAAAAAAGAAAAAAGAAAAAAGCAGTGTATCAATAGATAGTTTTCCAAACAATTCACCCAGGAATAGGCATTGGGCTAACTTTCTTTTAAAACTGTATACCACCTTGAACAGAAAATATGTCGTCTCCCTTATTTACTGGATTAAAGAACATAAAACTAATTCTAAGTAAGGAGCTGTTTATAAAAATTTAGCATGGTCTGGTTTATGTGTTTGTTTAATTAAATACTGTGCAGTACCTCACCTAAAGAATGAAATATTATTCACGTGATTTTATAAATTTACTTTAAAAAGTAACATGAATTTCGAAATTAATTTGAACGCAGGCCTTAAAAAGAGAATTTTTAAAGAGGATAAGTAATTGGTTGGTTATTGAAATTATGCATATTTGAGACTAATAATTGTCAAAATCAATTGTCAAAAAAAGTATATATTTAGCTATAAGCCCTTTCCCACTAGTTTTCAAACCTTTGTATCAATAATTTGTTCCTGGTTCTGCATTGTGACCATAACTTTTTATTTTTCATTTTAACTTCTTCGAAAAAATTTTATAAAATTTTATATTTACTCCTAAACATGCTAACCATTCATGCAATTTCCTTATGTTTATTCCTGTTAATAATTCTATTGTGGCTATTTGTTTTGTTTATTTTTTAAATTTAAATCTGAAGCAAGAGCTTTGATTTTGTGACTTTCCAATACTTCTTAGAGACGTATGCAGGCCAATTTTAGTACCAGTATACCAGTTTTGGTGCAAAAATTTGATAACGCTCACAAAAAATTTCTTGAAAAAGATGAACATACATTTAATCAATGAAATGTTCAAACAACAGTAAATTACCATGATTGATAATTTTTAATGGCTGTAAAAGCAATATAGTGTTGTATTTTGTTTATAGATAAATTATTTATTTAGAGCTTCTTTCTTATATTCTAATGCTATATCCAAATTACATGATCTTAACTCTATAAAAGTTATACTCCCTTGTTTTTGCTACCGGTACGGATGTATAGTTCATTAATTACACCCACAATGCTTTTACGATGTTGTACTTCCTCAAAGTAGTAATCGTGATGTAATTTCACATGATTGAAACATAAAATCTTTCCCTTCTTTCAGATAAAAATCTCCTGGAAAATAAAACAAAGAGACAAAAAATGTTCTCTGGAATTTAACGTTTGTTTAAATATTTTTAAAATTTTATTATTATTTTTGTTTATTTAATATTTACGCCATTGCGAAATATGTCTATGGATATGTTTCGGATATTGCCTTCTCGTTTCTGCTGGTTGTTCAAATTGAATCAGTGTTTCATTGTTTGACTGTTGTTTTGAACTTTCAAACAATCCCTCCTCCCCTCTTACCCTTAATTTTGGCTACTCTGAGGCCCAAAGAAGAATAATAGTGAGAAATGTTCTGATAATACCACTATTGTCATGGTGGATTTAGCGGTAACCATAGCGCCATTGATACTTGTAACTTGCTATCGTACTATCTTTAAGTTTGGTGTAAGTTTGTTCATATGTCGTTTTTTATGACTATCTGGTCTCCCACTGTAAGAACTTGCTATTTTACATGTTGTCGGCTATCAAAGTATTGTTTTGCTTTCGACTTTTATTGTGTATCTAAATCATCAATACATGCTTTTTCGGTTGAAAAATGTACAATAAGATGATGTGGAGTGTAACTAATCATCATCGATGTTGGCGAAACATGTGTTGCTGGGTGTGGTGTACGATAAAAAGCTAAGAAATTGTATGTTTCTATCTCTATATTCTTCTGTTGAGTATGTGCTGATTGAATCGATTTCATCAAAGGTCAGTTAAAACGTTTGACTTCACCATTTGCTTGTGGCCAAACAGGTGTAGTATGGTGATGATCGATAGCACTTTGTTTCATAAAATTCACTGTAAAAATTATGGGCCATTGTCTGACATAATTTTGGTGGGAATCCCAAAATTTGCGAATGTTTTTGAAAGTAATTTGATAAGAGTGTCTGATGAAGTATTGTTTACAAACTCTAATACTGGGTATTGGGAACGCTTTTCAACCATAACTAATACTTATTTATTATTATATGTGGGCAAAGTCTAAGATCTATAATATAAGTCTATATGTAAAGTATGCCATACATTTAATGGTATTTCAGAATAAATCAATAATGCTGGTGGTTTGTGAACAGATGTCGCTTGGCAGGAAATGCAATGTTGAATTTGTTTTTTTACTAATTCTTCCATGCCATGAAAAAATATTTTACTTCTCATAAGATTTTTTGTTTTATCGATACCTTGATGTCCAAGGTGTCCAATTTTGACTGCATCCGCATGAAATATTGTTGGTAAAATAATTCTGTTTCCTTTAAGCAAAATGCTTTTGTTGGCTTTTAATGTTATTTCGTTTTTGAATTTTCTAAATTTCTTTAAACCGTTAATGCTCACGTCATGAAACAAATCTTTATGTTTTTGTGGTTCATTGACAAAATGCCATTTATTGTTTAATGTTATATGTTTCAGTGCTTTCAAATTTGATTCATTTTTGATTTTGTGTGCTATATCTTCAAGTCAAAAAGCATTTGGCAAAGCAAACTGTGTAATCATGTTAACATAACTCTCTAATAAAGTTAATTTCCTATTAGTGGTAACTGGCTGTCTATTGGTGTAGCCGGAAATCTTATCTTTGTTATTAACATGACGCATTTTTGACTGGTATTCTTGCAGACTTAATGTAATTTGCTTAATACATAAAGGCATAGTTGAATTTGGGTTTTTTAAAAACTGAATGAGTGGTTTATGATTGCATAATATTTCAAAATTACGTACTAATGAATATAAACGATTCTTTTCACACGCATGTACTATACTCAAAAACTCTTGTTCTATTTGACTATATCTTTTCTCATTTCTTTTAAAACTTTAATTTTTGACAACATATAACTGTATTATTGTAAGTGTTCTTTGTCATATATGCATTTTTGTAAATTCAGTGTAAGAAAATTCAATTCAGAGGGGAGTTTTCAAGTGACAGGGGGTATGGTTTCATCTATATGTAATTTTACTTTTCTATCCTTGCTTTTTCAATATTTTTTAGAGAAAAGAGAACTTTCAAATTTAGCTATTAGTAGTTTAATATGATTAGGTGTTGTTTTATTATCATTTACAGGTAACACTAATAAATTAAGCTCAATTGCAGTTTTTCTACTGAACAAGTCTTTGTTTTTGGCATCCACTACATGAAAATTTATTGGTAAAAGTTTTTGTTTAGTTTCTATCATTAATGTGACCATCCCTCTTATTGTGACGCTTCATATGTTAAAATTTTAGTGTAAGATTTGCATAGTTTAAGGTTTTGTTTAGTGCTTAGTATATTAAATGTTTGTATATTAATAATATCTAATGCAGATCCAGAGTCAATATAAGAAAATCCAACACATTATTTTCAACAGTTAAATTCAGTTTAAACTTATCCAGACAATTTACCTCATGAAAATTTTCATTTTTAACATTATTGTGTTCAATTATGTCAGACACAAAATTTGAGTAGAAATAGCCCATAAATTGTCACTAAGATAATTCTCAGACTCATCATCACTCAAAAAATAAGGTAAAGAGAAGGAGGAGTTTGTAGTCAGTTGGTGATTGGTGAATCCGTTTTATTTTCGATAAGCACTGTTTTGAACGATAACATAGCTCAATATATCCTTTTCCTTTGCAAAAATTGCAAATTTTGCCAGTTGCCAGACATGGTTGCTGATGTGGGTAGCTCACACTACATCTAAAGCATGTTTTATTATTTTGAATACTATTTTTTCTCCCTCCTGTAAAATTATTCTTACCATTTTGGTTGTTTTAGTTGTGTCTTGGCTGAAACCTGGAACTTCCGATTTTTACACTTGTTTATCTTCCAAACTAGCAGCCTGGACATCCGCGTCTTCAACTGTTTTGCATACAATAAAAGTTCTTGTAAAGTGAATTCCTGATTAGTAAAACTATATCTATGAATTTTGTTGTTGTGAGTAGCCAATTAGATTTGCTGTTTAATTTCCTGTTCAAAACTCTCTTGAAAATCGCATTTTGAAGCCTGCGCCCTTGATCGAACATAAAACTGGTATCTTCTCCTCTTTTCCTTGTTTTAGTTGACAAAAATTATAAATTATAAACTTCAAAACTAACTTTTGTTATCTGAGTGAAATGGCGATTCAACAGCAAAAACACATTTCCATAAGTTTTGTTTGAACCTTGAACTAATAAGCTTGTAATAAGCTTATCGTAAATGTCAAAAGCCTGCTCACCGACATATTTTAATAACATCGCTAACTTCTGTTTACCATTTGATACATTGAATATATTCTCGAATTGACCTTTGTACTTGTTCTATCGGGTTAATGAGGTTGTATATTCCTCTACATATAATGCAGGAAATGCTGGGAGTGTTAAAGAACAAGTTACCTCCGGTCGTTGTAGAAACTCCATTTATCGTCATGACTTATTCATTTTCATTGTTTTTGTTTATACTTCGATAACATTATAACACTTTTATTTATATTTAACATTTTTAAGGATATATGCACATATTTAATAAACCTGAATTCAAAGTATTTTCCCTTTTAAAGGATATACGCTAGAGATGTGAATTTTTAAAAGTCAATTTAATGCTGAGGTTTTTGGAAAACTGAAAAGATGTAATTGATGATGATGGTTAAGATGGTCATGGGGCCAAAACTTTCTGAGGTTTTGTGCTTGCATCTCAATAGGGGTACTTACTGCCCGTTTGTATACTCCCAGCTGCAACTAACTTACCATTTTCGCAACTTGTAAAAAAAACAGGTGGCTCAAAAAATAATTTGGATTCTGTCACTGCTTTTGTGGGCCATAATCCGTAAAATGAGTTATATCGTTTTGATTTTAGGACTTCCTGATCCTAAGGTTGCCCCACAGTTTGAAGGACTTTCTGTGGAACATGGTTTCTACACTTCTAAACACTTTTTGCCATTAGTGTCTAAAGCTAGCAAGCCAGGTGAGTGAGGTCAAGCACTATTTTTATATTTAGCTTTTTTTAACTGGTACCTAAAGTTTGAAAATTTCTTCTGTTATTTCTAACTAGACATCATAAACTATGTTGGGTTGAAGTTCTAGGATTTTAATAGGAAACATTATAGGTTCCCTGGGTCATCGCACCAAAAGTATTGATTAAAAAAAATGCAAAAAACAAGATTTTTACAAAAATTTAGTTTTTTAATATTTTTACACTGATTCTAATAACTATTTTTTTTTCTACCCAGAAAAAAAAGTTCATGGATTAGCAGAGCTGGGCAAATTTTAGAAGGCAACCTTTTATTTTTTTCTCTTATGAGATGGTATGGACTGTAGTTTCTTCCAAGCAAAACTTTAAAAAAATTGATAAAGTGAACAAAAATTTTACAAACCAATTTAATCATTGCTACAGTTTTATATTGTCTTATATTTTTAAGTTTGTTTAAAACACCCTATTTATGAATTTTTATTAAAAACCACTTGAAAGATAAGTCTAATCAAATGATGTTTAAGTTCTCTTTTCTTTTTGAAATTGAGTAAACTTCTTGAACTTACCAATGGATGAGCTATTGCAGCACATGTTCATCCATTCTTATTGATCATTTGATATCTCTCTTTTTTTTTAAGTTATTGTTTGAATCTTAAGCAGATGTAGCTACATTTTAACCCTTTTATATCCAAGTAAACAAAATAATTGGTGTTTATTTTGCTAGTATTTTAATATGTTTGTATGTTTGCTATGAATTATGCAAAGTTACGTTATATAAAAACAGCATTTTTATACTTTGACTGAATGATTTTAACACCAACAAGGTTTAAGCCCTTTAGGAACTTAGTTATCACGTCATATAAGAAACATCATGTTTTAATTTATTTTGTAAAACATTAAAAATCGACCATGTGTATTATAGAAATTTTGGAAAATATTTTTAATTTTCTATGTCTTGTATAAAACAAATGTCAAAGAGACATTTGAAATACCATGAAATATACACAAGTTGATATAAGAATATAAGAAGCTCTTATAGACCTCTACTCTTAACAGACTCACTTGTAAAATTTGGAGATGTCTTCATCAAACTTTCTTTTATGTTTTATTTAGTTTCTAGTTTCTTAAAAACTTTTTGTTACAATAAGAATTTAACCAAATTAGTCCAATAAATTTGATACAAATATTAAAAAAATAAATAAAACTTTTATAACTCAGTTTCCTTCATGCTGCTAACACTTACTCCTAAGATTTCTTCCCCATACACGTTTTTTTTCCCCTTTATTTCAGACAATTTTGGTCTAATATTTTGATTTAATGTTATTAATAGTTAATTCTCTAAGAAAGGTTTATTATTAGGTTTGACCTTTTCCCATGCAAGTTTTCATTCATAGTTTTGGGCCCAAAATTATAGAGCTTAACTGAAAGCAGTGCTTCTTTTCTTTATTTATTCTTAAAGTATAGAAGTTATTTTTTTAGAAGAATAATATACCATAATAGTGAGGGGCAATTTTTATCCTTTGTTTATGTAAAATGTTTTCTTGATTTTAGCAATTTCTTTGTAAGCATGCTCCATTTTATCCAAAAAACTTTTTAGTAAGACTTCAAATGTTTTTAATAATGGTTTTCTATTGATGGTAATCACTTTTTACATTACGTGAAGCAATGATATTTTTGGTTATAACTCAGATTTATAAAATAACATCAAAATAAATGATAAAATTTGACTATGTCATGCCCACCTCCCTCACCCCTCAGTGCTCTAATGACTGAGCTATACAGATGGTACAAACTCACCGTTTGGAGAACTACTCTTTCATTTTCAGAGATTCAGATTGGAATAATGTTGAGGTATAATATATTTTGGGTATTACAAATGAATAGAAATTTAATTAGGGCTAAAAAAATTTTTGCATCCATTTTCACTTGCTGGAGTCTGAGCCTAGATTTTCCTAGTTTTCAAAATAAAAAAATAGAAAATTCACTGGTATAATAATAATAATAATGAAAAAGTGTGGATTGCAGTGACAAAACCATAATGTTACAGTAAACCTCAACTAGATACAAACAGTATACAAATTTTGTTTAAGTATTACATCTTAGAATCCTAGAAACACCACTATGTTTTGTTTTTTTTTTTTACAAAAGTATGGTTTTAAAGTCAAATCAAATATTCGTAATAAATTTTATCTTTTAAAAGCCTATATATATATTGCCATTAGTCAAATTCTTTTAACAAAAATTAATTTTAATAGCTCCCTGCGATGATTTAGATAACGTCAGTGCATAAGCTTTTTTCATTGACGATAACTTTTACTTAAAAAGTTTGGCTCGAGAAAGTCTAAATATTCATGGCCTCCCTTCCTCCCTCATTTTTTTTTTTTTTTTGATTTAGTCTCAGTACAAACCAAATTACTGGTAACAAATTATTAGAGACCTGCCTTAGGAGAACCTGTTTCAATCGTTATAGGGCATCAAGGGATGCCATAGAATTGTTGATATTTTTTTAAAGTTTATTACATATATACTCAATCAACAAGAGTTTCCTTGAGTTTTATCATTTGTAATTGTTTTAGGTATGTGTGGTTGTAAATCACAACTACCACAACTTTATGGTAATGTTATTGTTCTTGGTGCTGGTGATACAGCATTTGATTGTTGCACATCTGCTCTTCGATGTGGTGCACGTCGTGTGTTTGTTGCATTCCGTAAAGGTTTCACAAACATACGTGCTGTGCCTGAAGAGATGGAACTTGCTCGAGAAGAAAAGTGTGAATTTTTACCATTCATGTCTCCAAAAGAAGTTTTCAAGAAGTGTGGCAGAATTTCAGCTATTGAATTCTACAAAACAGAACAAGTATAAAAATATTTACTATGGTTTATAAAGGGATAGTTATTAAATATTAAAAAAAACGGAAGTTCAAGGCCACCAAAAATTTTTTTTTTGTAAACATGCAAATTATTTCAAAATAATTTTCTGTTTAGCATTCTCAAAGATTTTTTTTTTTAATTTGTCGCTTTCTGCAAGGCTAGAAGAAATTTAAAAGAAAAGATGTGTTACAATATATTGAAAACAAAAAGCGATAGGATAGTGTTAGTTAAATGAGAGGCTGTATGTTTGTTCCATACTTTAGCTCCACAAAGCAAGATGCTAAGATTTGAATTTCTTAGGTTGGTGGTATGGTACAATTAGGTTAATGAAGGCTTATTTTAAAACATTCTTAGCTATAATGGTATTAAAGAGTGGTTTTGTATGAGTTAGTTTCTTATTATTGCCCATTGTTTCAAGAAAGTTTGTGAAGAGTGGGTGTATGTAATTTCATGGTTTTCATGGTTAGTGCAGATGAACAACATCACACTAACATCTTGCCAAATAGTTTACCTGAAAAAATTTTATTTTCAAATTAGCCCAAAATGCTCTAAACCAATCAGAGTACTTAATTTTTCTGAAGTTGGTTTTTGCTTTTGATTATTTTTTGTATGATGATCTAAATTCGTAAAAGAAATGCTTTATTGACAGAAATTGGCTCTAAAATTTTCAAAGTCAAACTTATTAAAAAATGACCACCACCCACGGCAGGGCTCGAACCGTAGGCTTAACGCATGTGCTTTACATGACCTACCTCTGAGCCACATACTGATAATATAACGGGCTTAAAAAATAGCCTATATTTAATATCATTATTTGCCTTATTGTATTTGTCTAAAATTTGATATTATGGCTGATGCGTGTTAAGCATGTTTCGTTCATATACATTGCTCTGGTATTGCTGGCAAAGTCTTGTCACATTAGTGTTATATGTGCGAGTCTTGTTTTAAATAAATTGTGCCAAGGATGTTCCATTCTGACTCTTAATCAGGTTTCTTTTTACATTTGTATAATCTTTTTGGATGCTCTCGATTACCTTATAAAATTTTGAATCAATTATTCCGGTCCTCGCAAATATTGTTGGTACGACTAACCCCTTGTATTGTTACTTGAAATAGATTTCACACTTGCTGGAGAAACTTTGGTGTAACATTTTCCCTGTTTGCAATTACATTTCCAAAGATTTAAGTAGTTTGAAAATAATCTAATAAAGGTTGCACCAAAGGGCTGGGAATATTGTACCTGTACTGGGAGATTAAGATTTCCTAGGGGTACGCATTCCAGCGCATCAATCATTCCAACAAATATATCAATATCTAGGCAAAATTGTGGGCTTACTTCAACAGTATATTGCTGCAATCTCAATTCACATGTTTTTCTAAAAGTAGACTGGATCAAATGAAAGTAGCACTCATTTATATTTGCTGCTGACCAAACACATTTCTGAAGACATTGTATATGCACTCTTTTCAAAATCCAACGTAGTTTTTTGAACGTTGATAGGTATGTTAAGTGCTTGGGCTTTCCGCTGGACATCTGTGAAAAGTTATGTATATAAAAATTGATCCTTTCCAAGCAAAAATGCATCATAAACACAGGATATGGCACTATCATCTAATTTCCTGCATATAAACATGTTCAAACAAACCGGGGACACTTTTAAGTTTCCATTCATAAACCTCATATCACTAGAGGGCATCATCCACACTATACACAATAATTCACTGTGTTCCAGCAAGTGGACCATATCATAAATAAGAAAGATCACAGGATGCCCTCTCCCTGCGCTGTTCCATGAATGTACGATATTGATGACTTGGATACTGTGTGGCTTCACCAGACGTGTCTTTGCTTTCTGTTGCTTTGTATCCCTTTTTAAAGAAAGTTTTGGGGAGTTGTGAGTATTGCTGCCGCAGACAGGTTTTGCGTCGCTGTTAATAGAATATTTTTGTCTTTGTGCCAATGTTTTGTCATGACGTTTCTTGGTTACCTCAATATCCATTTCCTTTGATCGATTGTTGTTTAATGTTAATTTTCAAGCGTTTCCCATTGGATTGGTGGTTGCCAATTCTCCCTTGCTGCCCTTCTTCTTGACTTTTGTACAGGCCCATCGTATATCTATCTAATATAGGTTCATTTCCTCCTTGTTTTGTTTTAATAACTTTCATTGTGCAAATTCAAGGATAACACTTGTTTTTGTATACCAATTTGTTGTGAGATTTTCATGAGATTAATTTGGTTTTACCATAATTTTCTTTAAATTTATTGTTTGTGTATCATTGTCCAATTGTTTGGAATCAGTTGGGATCAATTGACTGGAATGTTATTATTTGCTCTCCTTCTTAGATAAAAAGTGATAAACACTCTTTTTGACAATTTATTGCAAAATTTCAAAGGATGCCATTTACGAAAGATTCTTCTTGCAAAAAAAGTTTATTTTTTACCCTCATCCTCTTTGTATTGAAGAAATATATATGAAATATAGAAATATGATTATATATATATATATATATATTTATATATGTATATATAAGCAAAGGAATCAACATGCAAGGTAAGAAATTACTAAATAAGACCGAAGCTCTTAATCGAATGGTTATAAATAA
>JAUZNK010083443.1:0-13013 GCA_035046665.1 Euphysa ruthae | reverse complement strand
ATGTTGTCCTAGAGGAGCATTTTATATGATAAAGTAGGAAATGTTTTTTTGTCAAAGTAATTTCTGCAAGTTCATTAACCACTTTCTTAATTCAAAGAGAACTCATAAAAAAATGAGATTTAAATGCTTAGTGCTGTTTTTATATGTATATTGAAACATATTTAGACATTATACACACAGTTGGTCCAGTCGGAAGAAGTCCTTCATATTTACAAAATTGCTATGTTAATACTTTACAGCTAGCACTTGAGTTCAATATAAAGACCATTGTAAGTTAAATTTATTTAAATTTAATGGCTGCTGAACATATCAAATAGCAGTTTGATATCTGGGGCAGAGAATTTGTTAGAATAGGAGATACTTGCTTCTCTTGGGTGGCAAGTTTTCTAGTGTATAGCATATAGCGTAAAGGACCAGTGTTTTCTCTAATTGGAAGTGGGTTGGTGTTAGGAAGGGAGGCCAAAACCCTTATTTTTTGCTCTGTAATACGAAAAGTAAGTTTTTAAGATGTTGGGTGCCAAAACCCTTATTGTTACTGTAAATATGCGTAAAAGGTATGGAGTATAATTAGAACTATAATAAGCTTTAATATATTTTAGGCATTTTGTTGCATATCAACTGGTGCATACGGTAAGTTCTTGTTATATTTGGATGCACCACTCAAACCCTAATGCCTGTGTTAAACTGTCTTGTCAGCTACTTATTTTTTTTTATGTTATTGCAGATTTATAATCATGCTTATGTCATAATGAGGTTGTCAATTTTTTTTTTCTTGATTGGCATAGTTTTATTGTTGCATTTTTAAGGAACGGTTTTTTTTGGTGAATCTCACTGATGTACCTCACTAAGTCATCTTGAGACACTGGAAAGACTGTCATAATAGAAAAGATGTTTGTGTATTTGTTATTTTTTTTTATCTGTATAACCAAATTTTTAAAAGCATTTTTACCTGCTGTGGAGTTAATTCTTCTATTGTCGCAATATGTTGTATATAAGACGTACGTCAAAGTTATGGATCATACTCTCAGGCCTCTCTGGGAAAAAAATTAAGGCGCTTTATAAAAAGAGCTTTGTGAATTGGCGAGGCGCTCGAATCGAACACTATTTATTTATTTTTTTTTAAATAAATATTTTTAACCCAACATTTGTGCATTTAAATGATTCAGGATTCAGAGGGATTAAGGGATTGTTAATCGCGATACTTTTTTTTACTTTTATTGCGTTCTCAAAGTATATAATTAAAGAAAAATTACAATGTCAACACATTTTACATGAGTGATAATATAAAATATTCAACCATTTTAATATTGTGCAGATGAAAATGCATGACTAAGGGCCATATTAAAAAACCAAAACAACTGAAACAACTGACATAATTTTAAACAGCAAAAATAACTCTTTACTATAAACAAATCATTAAAAATTTCTGATATAAATATAAATAAAAATAAAATTCTGATATAATCAGAAAAAAAAAAGTTTCTTTGTTTCGTCAAAATACTAAATTTTTTTTAAATTTAATGTTTTGTCTAAATTCGTAGTTAAACCTTTCAGTCCTGGAAATATCAACGATTAGTTTTTTTTTTTGATAACCACAAATAATGGCTTAAGGGGGGTCTGGGAGCAACAAATATGTATTTTCACGCCTTTTGAACTAATATCTTTATGAAACTGCGTTATTTATATGACAATAAGCAGTTTTTATTAATAATTTAGATGCAGTTTTATTTATAATTTAAATTTACCCTTAAAAAAAAAAAAGAAAAAAAAAAAAGGGGGCTATATTGTTATCCCCCATCTCAATTGATTTAGGTATGGATTAAGATGTGTATAATAAAATTCATTATATAGATCTCCCATTCTGAATTAAAATGTTAGAGTCAACATTCCTCTTATCAAGTGAGACATTTTTGGTACATTATTTTTGTGATTTCTAGTTTAAACCTAGTTTCTATGAAAATTTAGTTTCAGATTCGTCAGAAAATTAACAGCATAAAAATGTGTTTTTCATATCAAGGATGTTAGGAAAATAATTTTTATATTTTGTGAATTTCTCTCTGCAAAATTGCGCGTATCCAAAATAATCTCGACATTTGAAGAATGAAAAAAATGTGCACAACTCAAATGAACTGGATGAAACATCTGAATGCCAGGTGAAAGGCAACTGCGATATTGTTGCAAATATGTGCATTCTTACTTAGTATACATTTAAATTTCTTAAGTAAGTTTTCCTCTTACAGTTGTTGTGGCATCATAAATCCTAGCTTAAGGTCCCTTAATATTGAGATAGATTAGGGTCTAGAGAATTGGTGTGGTTGAAGCTCGAAAAATTATCTCCAGAATGCTTATTTAATTCTAAAATTTTGTTTAGGTGTGTTATAATTATCTCGCTGAGTTTATTTTATCTTCTTTTTTTCTTATTTCTGTTCATTTCCTCTTCTTTTGGTGCCTAAATTTCACTTCTACATAATTTTGGGAGGTGAATGAACAGGGTTTGTAATAAGCCATGGTTTTAAATAGATTTAATAAATATAATTATCATGCAGGGAAAAAATCTCTGAAATTATCAACCTTTCTTTTCATGATTTTCGGCAAAAATATTTTTGAGGAATTAGAATTTTTAAAGAGCATATTAGAAAGACTTTAAAGAGGTTAAAAGGAATGGTTTGTGATAAATGAATAAATAAAAAGGTTTTCTAAAAACTTAAAGGCCTACTTTCTCAAAAACAAGGTTTTAAAAAAATTTCTTTTTTGAGAAACAGTGAAATTTATGAAGTGACGTACGTCAATGTTAATTTATTCAGAAAATTTAGATAGTCTAAAAGTTGGAATTTAAAATTGTAATTAATTTCCTAATATTTCAGGTTATCCTAATAGAGATGCTGCCCATGTTGCTCTTTCTACAACTCGAGAATGGATGCAAAAACATCACTCATCAGTAAGTCCGCTCATCTTTTTCTAGACACATGTTTGAAAGCATCGACTTTCGTGGATGTTTCAAAACTCAAGCAAGTTCATGAACAGCTTAAAAGTTAGGTTGATAACCTTTTGTTACTAAAGTACTTACAAGTTTGAATCAAATGAAGATTTGTTCAAATCTTTAATAATCTTTTGATTCATAACTTTGGAAATAGATTCATTTAACTAAATTTTAATAAGACGTTTAAATGGTTTTGATTCAAAGATTTATTAGACTATAGTTACCTTGAGTTTTACTTATCATTAAAAGAAGTAATTCACTGATAACTCATTAGTAATTGTGCTCTTGGTACACTCAACTTTAGGTTTACCTTTTGATTAATAGACTTATAGACTTAGAAATTAAAAAAAAAAGTTTTTCTCTGCTAGAGCTAAGTGATGAAAGTGTCAAGTCCGTATTAATTTGGAATGGCCATAATTTTAGCGATTTTTGTCTAGAAAATCACTTTTTTACCATGCGTCAAATGTGAACCTGTGCTAAAATTTGATAAAAGTCTCATATAATATGTCCATGATTGTAGATTTGTATAAAAAGCAAAAACGGTTGTTTTAGATTTTACATGACATTATGATGTTGATGTTGGATAGCTCATTTGAAACATGTTTCTCAGCAGACTTGTATAATTGTTTAGAAATTTTATTTTTGTCTAAATTTTGGGTCAGTCGGCACAATTAATTTGCCTCTTAGACCATTTCTCATTGAAACAAATTCCTTATAAGGTTAAAAGGAATTTGTTTCAATGAGAAAAGAAGTACTTTTTCATCTTCTTCCCTAATTTTCTAGAACCTAGGGAACAGATTCATTCCAAGGTCCATTTAAAGGTAGTCTAATTTGGAACATACTTCCTAATTCTATTAAAACTTCTTTTGAGACATTTAAACAAAAAATTAAAGAGCGGAAAGGTGAAACTTGCTCATGTAAGTGTTGCACGTAACTTTGTGTGTTTTATATTTCTTGTTTTTGGTTGGGTTTTTATTTACATTGAATCAAAAAAATTTTTTTGTGATGTACTAGTATCTATGAATATTTTAAATTATTATTGTATTTGTTTATAACTATGTTATTATTCAACTGTTGTATTTTTTGATAACCATGTGATTCAACATATTTCTTGTTCCAATTCTGCCAAACATGATTAATTTTTCCCAACCATTAGATTTGAGTGTGAATAGTGCAGTTGAAGTTTTCATGAAACTAAAATACACAGAATCATACTGTGGTGAAATTTCTAAAGCTCTCTACTCAGGAAAAGAGCTTGATGATGTAGGCAAACAATTGAAGATACCGATACTCAAACCATTGCATGCTAGCTGAGCGCTGAGCTACACAACTTTCTCACTTCGGCAAAAGACCGAAGTATTATTACAATTTTTTTGGGCTCAACGTAAAACAAGGCAACAAGGGCATGGAAGCATTCTATTACTTTTTGGGATGTTGTACTAGGTGTTTCAACGGTAACCTTTCAATTAACTTCGAATCCTCCCTGGACTGGTGGTGATCCCCTGTAAAGATTTGAAGTTACCTGGCCACCCGCAAATGCCCCTGGTGAAATGACGAATTTCGTGATACTTGATATCTCTCGAGGCAATTTTCCAACCAGTTTTTTGTGATTGCGTATTTATTGTCGCTTTTGTGAAATGAGCTCAATAACTGCTCCTTTTTAGGAATTCAAAATCTCGATAAACTTGAAATCCTCTTACTGTACTTTTAAACTCAAAAACTTTGCAAAACGCAATGACAAAAATTAAGAAAAAAGTGCTTGTATATTTATTGTTTGGACGTCTAAAAGGTATGGTACCCTGTGCATCAGAAAAGTAATTAAATACATTACAATCCAAAAATCCTTTTCAAATCGCGAAAGATGAAATCGAAGTGAAAACTCAATTGCTACTATGCAAGTTTAAACTAAAAAACTTTGATTTGTTTTGTTTCTACGAGTTGTTTTGTTGATTTAGTTTGGTGTTTTTCCATTGTGTTAAACTATTACTAAATATTAGAAATTTTTTTTTTCTCAATCCCTACCCCTAAGCAAAAATTTTTCCACGAGAAATCTATAAAAACCGCTGATTTGCAAAAATAAATCCACGCGAAAAACTCAAAAATGGACATTTGCAAATATTTCTCCACGTGAAAAATAATCCACATAAGGTATTTGCAAAAACAGTCCATAAGCAAAAATAAATTCCTCAAATAATTGGAAACAGTCAATTCGCAAAATTAAATTTTGCAAATTACGCATATTTTAATACCTTAGTATCCATAAAAATATATTCTGAAAAAATTTCTTCCTATAAAAATTTCTTCCCTTAAGGTACCTTAAATGAAGAAATTTTTGTGGGAATTTAACTTCGCTGATGGCTGAAACCATTTTTTTCGCAGAACTTAATTTCAGAGATGGGATAGAAATTTCTTGCCATTTAATATAAACTACCCAACAAAATTTGACGCTCTCTAATTTGAATTATTTTCAATTGTGTTTTAACGGAGCTTTTTTCTCTGTTTGCTATCTTTAACTCGGCTAGATACTGTGTTTTCATTGATTAGTCAACTCTCTGATTCAAACTTTGTTGCAGCCAATGCGTTTACTCTGATAGCACCATTTTCCCATTGGCCATTTTCGGTATGCCTTTCGTTTTTCAAAATCAGAAGCAGCTTCGTAATCCAGTGACCTAGACTTGATTCATCTTGTACACTCTGAGTGGGTTCTGTGCACAAAAAAGAAAGATTTTAAAGTCCGATACACATATTTTTGTGTTTTTATAAGAAACCGCCTAATGAGAGCTGTAAAATTTTAGAAACTTTTACTAGGGCAGCTGATTTGCTCAAAAAAAAAAGAAACTTTTGGGAGCTTGAAGCACTGAGAATCGCAATCTCACCTCTATATATTAACAAAAATGCTTAAAATACAATCAAACGATTAATTCGAATTTTAAAGGTTATTTCGAATTCAAATGTTTATGTGATTCGAAAATTCAAATATTTAAATGACGTTTATGTCAAAATAACACCGTACATTGTCAGTTCTACAACGTGAGCTATGGCGAGTAAATGAAAGCAAACAACTTTGTTCGAATGTAATTTCAAAATAAAATTAACATTGAGAAAGCGTTATTGAGATAAAGGGAGCATATAAATTTCCCCTTCGTTCTTAACCACCGCTTCTTAACCTTAACCACATACAGCTTCTTAACCTTAACCACATACCGCTTCTTAACCTTAACCACATACCGCTTCTTAACCTTAATCACATACCGCTTCTTAACCTTAGCCACATACTGCTTCTTAACCATAACCACATACCGCTTCTTAACTTTAACCACATACCGCTTCTTAACCTTAACCACATACCGCTTCTTAACCTTAACCACGTACGCTTCTTAACTTTAACCACATAAGAAACTTTTCGCACTAAAATCCTGAAAAAATTAAGAAACTTACCCAACCTTAAAAACCCAACCTTTGACCCATTGCTTGGTTTCTTATAAAAATAACCGTGTAATAGGAACTAACATCAGTTAGAGGATATCATTATTATAAAAAGTTTTGGAATCCTCAAAAAGATTAATTGCTAGATTGTTTTCATGAAAATCAAAACCTTTTTGATTGCTTTGCAGATGCAGATGATATGGAAATGGAAGAATATCTTGGAATATTTTTTACAAATGAACGAGATAATCAATATTTTACCAACTAACCCGGCGCCAAAAAAAAACTAAAGTGATAAGAAATACAGACATCGGGAAAAGTAAAGACATTTGAAAATTTTTCAAGAAACAAAACAGCAAACCATTAAAAAAAAATTCTCAAAAAAAAAACGAAAGTCATTACGATTGACTAAATTTTATTACAAAAGTTGAAATTAATAAATTTGTTTGTTTGTTTGTTTGTTATACTAAAGTTGTTTTTTCGTGCTCCCACGAATTCTTGTATGTAGTTACTGACAAAAAACAGAACAACAGTATTGATGACGAAACATTAATTTTTAATTTCGTGGATCAGAAGTTAAGTTAATTTTCCCGGGAATTTAAACTCGCGGATGCCCGGTTTTGAAAATTTTTGCGGAGATTAATTTCGTGGAAGACTGATTTGAAAAATTTTCGCTCGAATTCAATTTCACGAATTTTAGTAAAAACTGCGAAATCCGCAAAATTTTATTTCAGCGAATATTTCTTTGAGGTAATTAAAATATTTTTACCTGTAAATTGTATATGCATCTTTTCAGTTATCTTTTCAGTTTTTTTTAAATTAGTAATTAAGTTACATTATGTAATTAAAATATTTTTACTATGTAGATTGATCGTATCATTTTCTGCACATACATCAAGCAAGACTTTGATATTTACCAGGAACTCATGGCTAACTCCTATTTCCCATGCTCCAGAAATGTGTCTGTTAATGAGTTGAAGAGACCTCGCGAAGGTAATAGTCCCTGATAATAATCAAATATGTATGAAACCATATAAAATCAAATAAAAACGATAGCAATTATCTACGCTCAAACCTGAATCGTTCTCACTTTACAAAAATTTTATGGCAGAAACTTTTGGAAAGTCTGAGTGAATTATGATAAAGCTATTACCTACCCATGTATTGAATAGAGCATTCTATTGTTAACATAATCACCTTTGCGAATAAATTTAGGCTGTTAAAAACGGACATTTAAGGGCTTCTCAGCTATTGTTAGCTTTTGGCCAAACCAAAGAGGTCTCTGTAAATTATGTTTGTGTTAGTCCAACCGATCTGTTCACATGATTCCTTTAATATTTTGTAAAAAGTTTTATCATAAAACTAAGGAATGTACGCATATTTAGATTTTTCAAAAGAAAGAACTATCTTTATCTGCGACAGGTCTGTTTATTTAAAAAAAATTTAAGTGAAAACTTCCAGCACCGCTTTAAATTGAAATATACCAGCAATGGTTTAAATACCTTTTTAGTGAGTCATTTTAACAAATCCTAAAAAAAAACAATTTAATTAATATGATCACCTCTTGAAAATTCTTTTATTTAGCAACAGACAAAACAGTCAATTTTGAGATATATATATATATATATATATATATCGCAACTGCGATTATTTTGGAAAAATTTCGTTTTTTGCATCTTATCAAAATTAAATTATTAATCCTTTTCAAATTTTTGTTTCATTCATGGTAAGCAAAAAAAACTCAGGGGGTAATTTATAAACCCCCTATTAACTATAGGTTTAAGCGAAAAAATAATTCTTGTAATTTACGCAATGGCATAAAAATTTTCTTCCATCATAGAGGATGAGTTTCGATCAATACCGGCCGAAAATAATGAACTTGAGGAAAGTACTCAGGATAACTTTAAGAAGGAGCCTGTTGAACATAGCGAATCTGATGAAGAGCCTGTTGATGAATTGCGCAAAGAATCTATTGAAAATAGCGATTTAGACGACAAGAAGGATTTTAAGAATACCAATTTAGACAAGAAAACTGTTGATAATAGCGACTTGGAAAAGACAACTTCTGAAAATTTTGAGTCAAGCAACGAATTAACAGTTAAAAGTGAAGACCAGAATTTATCAGAAGAGGAGAAAAAAGCAAAGGAAAAGTTATTTGTCATGGAGAACGAAATTAAGGTCTTGTTTCCTAACTGATAAAACTCGGTTTTTAAAATATCTTTTTTTTTCAATAATTCTGTTGGGTTTTTTAATCGTGTAATATATGCTTTAGCCTTGATTACTGTCATTCTAGTCGTTCTGTCACCCCATCCTAGCTTTTTTTAGCTTTAAACAGACAGTGTAAGTAGGGTTTTAAAACAATGCTGAGCTGGCGAAATATTTTTACGTAATCTGCGTACAGTCAGGAATAAATATCAGAATATTGTGCTTAAAACATGGCAAAATCATGAGAAATGAGCCTCTTTTCTTCTTCCTTCTTTGGAATAATTTGATTAATTTACTTTAAAAGGTTTTATTCAATCGTCTTCATTCAAATTGATTGTTTAAAACGATTTTTATTCAATCGTCTTCATTGAAAATAATGGTTTAAGAATAACCCAGAAAAAAATTATCTTAACCGACGATAAAAACGGGGTAAAATCAAATATTATATTTTGACAGGCTTGCTTGAAAAAAATTATATTTGTGTGTAGAAGATTATCTTCTATTTTATTCTTAGATTTTGTATTTATGTTTTATATTTTAAATATATGTATTAACTCAATTGCTAGCACTATTAGTTTGTTTACCGACTAAGTGAGGGAAGCGATTCTGCTAACTTGTTTATAAGGTGGTTTAAATCTTATTTTCACACCGTGTCTTTAAGATTAAAAATCCCTCAAGGATCTATTTGATATGTTTGGCTGTCTATCATTTGATTGTATTTTACTTCGAAAAAAGGATCTTAAGTAAGGGACCTGTTTGATATTTCTGACTGTCTCTCATTTGACTTTATTTTGCTTCAAAATAAAAACTTTTAAAATATTGGCGACTGGTTATTTAATAAAAAATTCTTTGTCTATTTTAACTTAGATAAACTAAATATAGTGTCAAGAATATCATCCCTCTAAAAATAACTGACCAGGACATAAATACTAATATGCATTGTCATATCAAATATTCAGGTTTTATTTCCTATGAGACATTGGTTATTTAATCCATGGCACTAGAACGTTATCGTCAAAGCAGATTTTTTTTATTCAACTCCGTTTTAATGTTGGTTATTCTGCTTGGTATTAAAATGGAAGCAAAGCTTTAAAAACAGAACTTCAAAAGACACAAAATAGAACCATTAGGTTTTGCTAGGGTGTCACAAACTATCAACCCAATTCGAAAAAAACCAAAAATAAAACTGAATATAAATAACTAATGCATTGCTTTCCGTATATTTTTGACTTTCTCTAGCCTGTTGCTGTTGTTAATATCAACACAAGAAAGATTGTTTGAAGTAGTAGAATGAAAGGAGATTCTAACACATATTATTGCAGAACAGGATTAACGTATCTGTAATTCACCTGGGAGATACCTTAACCGTTAAGCCCAATGGGATTCGAAAGAATATTTAATGCACCAAATTAAAAAGGTTTACAAATATACTACGTCACTATCACGCTGCTGGCTAAAAGTCAAATAAACCTATTGCTGTTAAACATGACGCTTGAGTTATGTTCAAATATTTGCAACACATTACGCATGGTTTTTAATTCTGTTGTATCTGTTTAAAAGTAAAATTTTCAAATATATTTACACATGTAAAGAAACCATTAAAAAAAGTAGATATGGGGAACAAACGATATAGAGGTGGAAAGAGTAAATGACTTTGTATAGCCAGAAAATTAATATATTTCCTAGGAAAAACGATAAAAGACTTGGCACGAATATAGGAAAGTAAAATTAAAAACAATACAATGGCAAATCTGGGGCGGACCCAGTTCAATCTTATTGTTTCTGTTTGATGCATATTTTACACTGATTATTTTTTTTATTTCAGAGAGATTAGGGTTACTAAGAACAATTTTATTCCAGATGAGGGCCATGAAATGATATAGAAAATTCTTCGTACTTTGTATTAATCGATGGTTCTACTAATAAATGACGTCTTAGAATATATTTGTTTGGTGGTTTTAATGTATATAATTTTAAAAAAATTTTTGGCGATAAGTTGTATTTACATTTGAACATAAAAGTAAGAGTTTGAAAGATGTTAAGTTCGTATACATTTTGAATGTTCATTTCATTACACAGAGGTTTTGATTGAGTGGAGCGGTTTTGATAATTGATCAAATGAACAGCGTGTTTTGATGACTATACACATTTCCTAGTTTTGATTTATGAGTGCTGGCCCAGGCTATGCTACCATAATTTAAATAAGTATGTACAAATGCCGAATAAAGCTGTTTTCTTACGCTGAAGTTTATCGGTCTCCATTCATTATTAAACCCTTCAAAAGTTTATTTCAAGAAGAAAACATTAACTAAAGATTATTTTGCTATAACAAAATAATAAAACAAATGAATAATGTTGGGTAAAAAAAATTGTCACCTGTTGCTATAGTAATCGGTTGCAAGGGAAAATAAATGTTTTTTTGAGCTTACACCGACTAAAAAAACTGCAGAACAGTAAATATTCATTAGAAGCTTTTTTCATTTTTGGATAGATAATGTTATGATTTATGTTTTAATGATTTTTATATTAATCCCACCTATTTTTCCCAGTGACTTGTCAAACTCACGAAATACCCTTTAATGTATATAACCCAGGGGTCTCATGTTCAGTTTCTCATATATTAGTACACTGGCCTTTCCGCCTGTTAAAAGATAATTCTGAATCATACACACCAAATTGCAATCGTTGGGTAGGTTCATTCGGGTTCCGACAAGCTTTTGGTAATGTCCGACATATTCAAGTTTTTGAGTTTCTATTCCGTCATACACATATTTATTGTTGACATAAACTTTATTTTCACCGTTGCCTAAGTAATTAACATAACGCAACATTGTTTTTATATTGAACGTTCAAAAATTCGAAATTTGAACCAAGACTTTCTATTCCACTGGCAGATCCAACGTAGTTATATTTGCAGATGTGACTGTTTCTCCAACCTACGTATCCTTCAGGGTTATTTTTCCTCATTGTTTTCTTGAGGTTACAACCTTTTCCAATACGATTCACTGGTGTTTACGGCTATTAATCAATCATCAACAATTTTGCCATTATTGATAGATATAACCGTAGCAACACCATTATTTATGTCAAAACCTCGACGTTGCCATGTTCCATCGCACGAAATACCGGTATCAACAACGGTCATTTCTAAGTTCAACAGCAGTATCCGACATAGTTTCCATAGCTACTGCTTTTGTTATAGTTCTAACACATTTTTCATGAATGTTTTGTGTTATTGGCGGTGGCATATCAATCAGTGAGGTAAAAAATTTTGGTACCAGCATGGATGGACCCTGTCCAAAAGAGCTCATCGTGTAGCTAAGCTAAATCATTTTTTAATGGCAAAACCACTTCCACTTTTTCTAGATGTAGCTACAAAAACTTTTAACAAATTTGCATACTTTAGCTTCAAAAATGTCCTTGACTTTTATTCAATACATTACATAAAACAAGGGATTGTCTGTCGAAACCAGGGCAAAAAAGTATTTCGAAAATGTTGATAAGCTCAACAACGTCGACAAATTTTGTTTTGGTGATAAAACATCGTTTTCTTTGAGTTTGGATGATAATATTGAAGTATTTATTACATTCAGCATAATTTTTAGTGACACTATCCAAGAAATTTAACTTTACAGGAAATATTAGAGTATTTACAATGGACTGTTTTTTTACAACACTATCTTCTTTATTTAAATCTCTCTTAACTGGAAAGACCCTTGATCTCATCCTAAAACGTTTAGTTATATACTTTACTCCGTCATCTCTTTCAGAGCCCTTGTTAAATATACTTATTTTATAAATACACCATAAGGAAAAAAACTTTAGTAATGGTTCTGACCAACATATTTTTGTCTTGATAGTAGTTTTGGCAAATAGCTTATTAACATCAGAAACAAGCGTCAAAACTTGCAGGAAGTTGTCAGAAAAACTGCGGATAGTAGGCATTTTGTTTTGGTTTTATTGAGGTCTAAGATGCTGTTAAGGGCAATTTCCAAACAGCTGTACTGACAAAAAAAAACTTTTTTTGTCTTAAAAATAAAAAAAAATTTTCAAAATTATATTTTCAGTTCCGAATTTCTCATTAAATTTACTACGTGATTAAACAAAAATATTTTTTTTTTCAAAATTTTAAAATTTTTGAGGGGTTTTTCCCCTTAATATGCATATTTTCTTACCTTTTTCTTATGTGAGATTCCCATGACGGCAATTCATCTTGCCAATTATGACAGTAAATGGGTATCAGGATCTGGGGCTTAACCTTAGTGATTGTGCGTGTTTATGAATATAGCCCGTTGCCCGACGGGAAATAAAGCCATCATTGGCTTTTTGCTGGTTTCGCCGCTTAAATTATGATACATACCTATCATGAATTATAAATATATTCGAAAAACAATTAAGAAAC
>JAUZNK010083432.1:0-13014 GCA_035046665.1 Euphysa ruthae | reverse complement strand
CATCCTAGATCGGCTAAAAGACGACAAACTATGAAATCCGACCATTAGTCTACACTTTGTAAATATTGTGAAATTTTTCTTAAGTCAATAATATTACATTAGATGAGAGTCAATAGTTTTAGTAGTGAATTTCAAAAAAAAACAAATTTCTGATTGGAGGGTTATCACAAAATATGTAATTTACTGTCACTTTAACGTATTTGTATATTTTTAGTTTCACCCTATCGAAAAATCGAAAAATTATATTTTTCAATATAAGTTCGTCGTTTATGGTTGTTATCAGAAATAGTTTTATTCATTTAAATTTTTTTACATAAAATAATACACAAGTAAGTCTTTTTTATATCTATATACCAACCAAATTTACAAATACTTCACATTTTTGCACAAAAAATAAACTGCAACCTAATCCATAAGCTCTTCTACTTATTAAAGTTGGGGTTAAGAATCATACTTTTGTGCGGGAATCATGATATGATATGATACCCCGAACATATATGGGTGGTTCAATTTTAATTTATTTGTTACCATCCTTCGCGTATCAACTTCGGTCAAAATTGAAATCAGATTTTGATTCATACGCCCGTTATAAATATCGGATATTACAGATGGTTCTACACTTTCTCTCCTGTCTGGATCAATACCAGACGAGTCACTCAAAATTGGTGTTGTACTTTCTAGCATGGTGTCATTCAATACTGGTACTACGACTTGTGGTAACACAACAGAAAATTCTTCTTCTAACTCTGGCGTTGTACAGGTTTCTTGGCTTTTTGTTTCATTTTCTTGAACAGGGAAAAGAATATCTAGATTTTGATAGGTTATGATAAATTCTTTTTCTGACTCAGTGCCTGAAATTTCCATTACCATATCTAATCTGACTCAGTAGTAATCTGCAAGAGAGTTTCTTTCGATGTGGAAAACAGTGAACCCATTTCTAATGGTTCATTAATTGGCAGTAGTGTTACTTTCGATGTGGATGTTGCTGAGCTAATTTCTAAAGATTTAGTAATCGGCAGTAGTGTTGTTTCCAATGTAGATGACGGTGGGTTAATTTCTTTTGATTTAGTAACCGGCAAAAGTGTTACTTTCGATGTGGATGACGCTGAGCACATTTATAGCGATTCATTGAGCCGCAGGAGTGTTACTTTCAATGTGGATGATGTTGCTGAGTTAATTTCTAATGATTCAGTAAACTTTAAGGTTTTTGCTTTGGGTTTCAATGTTGTTGAGCTCATTTCTAATGGCTCAGTAGTAGTTGGCAAGCCAGATGTTTTTGATGTGGAAGCGAATGTGTAAAATGACTGAATAGCTTGGGATGTAAAGATACGTGGTCGCACACATTCACTCTGAAAAGAAGAAAATTGCTAATTATCAATGAATATTTTATTCAAATACAAATAAATAAGCAGCGAAGATCAAATAACAATTAAGGTAATATAAAATTTATATATAAATATTAAAACATCAATCATCCAACTGTATTTTTCATATGGGTTCATCACATCCTTAAGATTTTAAATATAAGTCATATTGTATTTTTTATGTATTTTCAGAATTTCACTGCAGATCTTTTGGGTGCATTTTGATGATATAACAGGAGTCATTATTGTTAATTTTTCAACAATTGACTAAAAAATTTATATGGTACACTCAAAATACATAATATTAACGGATGGTAATTGCATATGAAAACAAAAAACAGCTGTTCAAAATTAAGTATGGGTGTTATCAATATAATGAAAAACTACTTTTTTTGCTCTGAAATCGCCATATTGACTGACACTAGCAAAAAATAATAACTAAATTTCAAAGAAATTGATATGAAGGGAATATGTGTATCAAAAATTTTTGAAATACGTGTGCCGATTCATGGGTAATATAAACAGAAACAAACAGGAAGAAAAAGTTGTAAGCTCTAGAAAAATATTCACCATTTTCCCCATTATGTCACAAATAAACAATGTTTTGATGTTTTGCAGGGATATATATAGAAAACCAACATTATATATAAAACATAAATGGATTTCCCATCCAATTTGAAAACATAAAAATTTAAATTCATATGTAATTGTCTGTCTACAAATATAAAACAAACTGAGTTGACATATTTGAAGAAAATGTTAGTTATTACTCAAAAAAATAGCATACCATCATTCTCCAAGGCATCCTTCCTTCTTCTTTTTCACCATAACCAAACCTATATGAAAACATACATTGGAAACACAACAATAACTTCATTAATCTATGATACTAAATAAAATGTGAAGAACCGTTATGGCAGGCGTTCAGTAAAGTATTTGCAAATATTTTTTGCAGGACTTAAATTAATGTCACAATCAATTAGACAAGATAAAGAAAATTTTTAAACAGTACCAGTACACTGAAAAAAATTAAAATACAGTTCTATGAACGCATCAAAAGAGAAGTAGGTTGTGCTAATTGATGTAAGAATAGATGGCAATGATCCAAGGAAAGAAATTTAGATACTATCCTTACTAAAGCTGCTTTATAGTTACTTCCCGATTTGGCACAATCCTCTAACGACATGAATGTTGACTTTCGCTAAGTGCAGGCTTCCAATAGATTCAACTATAATTTCGAAAAGAAAAATTCTGGCCTGCTTTCTATTCCCTTTTAAATTGCCTTAACTGCAAAAAGGCACAAGTGGAAATCAATGCCGCATACAATCCGTTTCATGTGGGAATTAGGAAATGGGGATGGGGATTCATTTACCATACATGGCATTGACTGTACAGAATATGCAGCATCTATGCTAAAAAAAAAGTTAGATTTTATGATTCCAAATGATGAAATTTTTAGAGAAATTAGGAAAATTGCATTTAATAGGATCTATATCTATATACTTCTTATAAATGACAAAATGTATGTAATATAAAACCTATTTTGAAGATATGGAAAGAAGAAATTTAAATATAATATTTGAGTTATTTGCTTGAACCAAGTTTCAACAAATTTTAATCTAATTCATGCAGCTGGTTGGTGGTAACCTCATTGTTGCAGCAAGTATAATTTATATAAACCATCTAAGATGAGAAATTACTGAAATGAATACAACAACTTTTTAACAGAATTAACTGGCAAAATGATTTCTTGATAATCGCAAATCTAAAACCTACCATTTTTCTCATGCCATCTTTTCTATTAATAATAAACACATCTATTTTGCAATGAACTTTGACTTGGTTTTATAATAAACCACTATGACTCAATCAGGTTTGAGTTAAATTAGGTTCGCAATGTTTCTCACTTCTGCAATCCTTCACACTCTTTATTTCATCGTATATGAAACAACCAACATTAACTTCTTTTACAATTTGCAACGTCTTTCTGACTCATTGTCACAAATCTTTTCACGTAAAGTTAGAGTAAACTTACCAAGTATACGATAGAAAATACAAACTATTTTCTACATAAATTTTGTATTATTCAGATAGACCATGTGAATGACAATATACTATTAGTGTTATTATACCAATATCAACTTTTCTTAGGAAATCTGAAAAAAAAAATTACACTGTTTGTTCATGTGGATGAATTTCTTTGGCAGTGACGTCATGATTATTAATTGATTTTTATGATTAATATTATTATTTGTTTAACAATATTTAACTTTAATGCATTAATTAGAAAATACTCTCCAATCGGTATTTATAAGAAACAAAATTCTCACTCGATAATATTTGGAAACTAAACAAAATAAACTTAAGATGAACTTACACTTAAACCTAAAATAAGAATAACTATGTAATACTACAATCTTTATTTAGACATGAATTTATGTGCATGACAATCCCACAATCCCACTGGTTAATATTTGGAATTTGACAGGATTTTTGCCCCATGACAGTAAACATTAATGAAACATTCCCCACCCCTGGGAACTTGACTTTTAAAATTATGTCCTATATTATACTTATTCGCAATGATAAAATTGTCTATGTTTGATACAAAATGGTCTGGGTAGAAATTCATAATATCATTGTTAATTTACTGAACTCTGCACTCAAGAACGAAGGCTCCTTTTTCAAAGTTCAGAGCAGCAAATACACCAACACGCAACGTTTAAATTTGCATTGCGAGCATAAATTTAAATATTATTTTAAACTTCTTTGTTTGGAAATTCAAGGAAAATTTTGCACTTTAAGAAAAACTCCAGTATGCATCATAAAGTATTTCATCTAAATAATTTTTTCTTCTATCTTGTGGTAGGTGATTTTAGAAACAAAAATATCAAGTAATTTTAGAAATACTGGTGCATGAAACCATGTTTTTATGTCACCTTATGGAAGGAAGTTTTTAAAACACAAATATGGGCTTGTATGTATGGAAACAATAATGGTAGTTTTGAAGAAAAAGGATGAGAAGGAATCTCTGTTTTGTATACCTTACATAGAGTACATGCCTTTTTTTAAAAATGTGCATAGCATTGAGCTATCAATTTTTTTGTAGTCACCGCAAGTCACCTGATTATAGAAATATAGTGTATGAAAATAAGTTTTCTTCTTATGGCGATTTTAGAAACAAACATAGTTATTTACTTTGCATATGTCACATTATGGTAGATGGATTTAGAAACACCAATGGCTGGGTTTTGAAAATCGGTTAGTTATGAAAAATTAGAATGAGACAGAGCTCCATATTTTACATATCTTACTCAGTGTTGATTCAATTCTTGAAAAGTGTGCATTGCATTGAGTTATCAATATTTTTTATGTCACCATGAAATCATTCCTTCCTCAAGTTAATTAATAAAATACATAAAAATATGTTAATTTTGAAAAACTAGCGCCTGGTAACAAGTTTTCATGTAACCTTACGGTAGTTAGTTTCAGAAACATAAAGAGTAATGAATTTTGTATATGTCACCTTATGGCAGGTAATTTTAGAAGCAGAAATGGCTTGTAAGTTTAGAAACACAAATTTTAGTTTTGAAGAATAGGGATATGAGACAGAGATTGGAAAACAAATCCATACACAAATTTCGTTTTTTACCTTATGGTAGTAAATTTTAGAAACACATTGGGTTATGTATTTTGTATATGCTATCTCATGGTAGGTATTTAAAAAAGGATTTTCTTTTAATTTTAGAAACACAAATGTTAGTTTTGAAGAGGTGGCATATGAGACATAGCTCTGTTGTTTTATGGATGGCATTGAGTTATCTACTTTTTATATGTCATATTAACATATGTCACAATGGTAATTGATTATAGAAATGCGAAATGATAATTTTGAAACTTAGTGCATGAAACCCAGTTCTGATGTAACCTTAATGTAGTTATATTTAGAAAGACAAATGGCTTGTAAGTTTAGAAACACAAATGTTAATTTTGAAGAATTAGGATATGAGACAGAGCTCCGTGTCATTGTATATATTACCCTGAAGTAATTTGTTATTGAAAAGAGTACATCGTATTGAGTTATCTATTTTTTGTATGTCATAATGACATCACTTCTTAAGTTACAATCACAGAAATACTCTACGGTATTCTTAAAAACTGGTCCATACACAAATTTCTGATGTTACTTTATGGTAGTTAATTTTAGAAAAACAAATGGTTTGTATATGCCACCTTATGGTAGATGATGGCAGAAACTAAGATCTTAGTTGTGAAGAATTAGGATATGATTCAGAGCTTCAAATTTATGCATATGTTACCCTCAATTCATTCAAGTATGGAAAAGAGTGCATGGTATTGAGTTATCTATTTTTTGTATAACATCATAAGATCATTTTTTCAGTTACAATAACAGGAATACTTTACGGTAATTTAGAAAAACTAGTCCATACACAAAGTTCTGATGTTACCTTATGGCAGTTAATTTTAGAAAGAAAAAGGGTTTGTATATGCCACCTTAACGTAGATGATGGCAGAAACGAAATCTTAATTGTGAAGAATTAGGATATGTGACAGAGCTCCGTGTTTATGTATATGTCACCCTCATTTTATTCAATTATTGATAAGTGTGCATGGTATTGAGTTATCTATTTTTTGCATGTCACCATGAGGTTATTTTTAAAGTTAAAATTACAGAAATACATTACGGCTTGTTTGAAAAACTAGTACATACACAAAGCTATCATGTTACCGTATGGTAGCAAATATTAGATACACAAATGTTTAGGTATTTTGTACATGTTAATTTATGGTAGATATTCCAGAAAAAAAATTTCTTTAAATTTTATCAACAGAAATGTTAGTTTTTAAGAAATAATATATGTCAAAAAACTCCGTAGTTTTATCCCTGGCATTGAATTATCGGCATTTCATATGTCACATTAAAATAATTCATTAGGGTAATTAGTTAAAGACATACAAAACGCTAATTTTGAAACTTTACTGTAATTTAAAAAAACTAGTCAATAGACAAAGTTCTGGTGTTACCTTATGATAGTTAATTTTAGAAACACAATTGGTTATGTAATTTTTATGTGTTACCTCTAGGTAGGTATATAGAGAAAGACAAATGCCTTGTAAGTTTAGAAATACAAAGGTTAGTTTTGAAAAATTAGTTAATGTAATACTGAAATCTGTAGTGAAATAGAGGTAAAAGACATAAAACTCAAAGAAATGAATGCTCAAAAAAGTGCACTCAAACAAGAAAAAATTGATTTACAAATGCTGCTTCAATCCAGGGAAACTTGTATGCTGCCTACATTTGAGGATGGTAGGTATGTTTATCAAGTTCAAGAGCGGTACTTTAACCTTTTGAGTATGGGTGTAGGCAGAAAGAAGGTAATGAAAATATCACTGCTATGTGTTGAAGCTCGGACTTTAGCAAATTTGCAGGCTGGGGTTGCATTATCAGAAAATCCAAATTATTATAACTTCAAAATTTGGCAACAAATTTGGTTCAATACAGATATCAATTGTGTCATGTGTGATTATTTCGACACAAAATTATGCTATAAGAATATATTAAAAAGTATTGTATGATAATGTACAACGTAAATGTTTTAATATCACATTTGTTTGATATCCAAGTGATTTTTAGTATTTAAGTAATTCAGAGGTGAATGATATTCAATTTATGTTACTTACTGTTAACTTTGATTTTCAAAGAGATCTTCAAATTAAAGAAAAGGCTGTTAGAAATTTATGGGTTTGATTACTTTTTCTTCATATTTTTTTTTTTTTTATTTATTGATGGCAGATATTCAGTGCGGAACCAGCTACACTGAGCTTCATGGTTGAAGTGAGACCCTACATGACATTTCTCTCTAAGCATTATTGAAGAGTCTTCAAACTTAGGATATATGCAATATTATTATCAAGGTTTTGCCCTTAAAAATTTTAAGCTCTCCCTGGTTTTATTCTTATATTCTAAAATTAATGTTAAAAAATAATTTTTTTATTTTGTGGGTGATAAACTATTCTAAAGGAGTTTTGACGTAGAAAATAAAGTTTTCCTATAAAACTAAATTCTAAGTTATTTAATACAACCAGTCCAAAAGCTATGAAAACTGGATATATTTTAAGTAAAATTTACTTGTGTTTTCATAAAATAAGGTTAAAGTTTCATGATAATCTATAAAAAATAGAAAAAATTTTAAATTGAATTATCAGTTATGAAAATTGTAATTTATACATGTTACACTTTGGAAAATTTATTTTTGAGATTTTTATGTGTAAATTTATTTAATTTTTATGCATAGAAGTTATTTAATAATAGAATGTATCATAGTTTTTGGAATTAATTTGGCCCTTCAAAAGATTAAGGTTAACTTAATCCTCTGGCAGTCAATGACCGTAGATTTAATTTTGAAATTAGGATGTTAAGTTAACATTTCAAATTAGTTTTCGATTAATCCTATCTAAAAAATCTTCTATTAAAAACTGTTCAATAATGCTTTTTGTGTAATGTCATGAATGGCATCGTTATATTTGTTTAACGAGGGGACTGGAATAACCACGCACTGCTTTTAACATAAAAAAATTTATTTTTTACTTTTTTTTTTTTTCTTTTTTTTTACATTTTTTCAGATTACTATGTGAATTTTTGTAACAGATATATTCCATCTAACAAAACAAAAGATTTTAGCATCTACACGTCATCAAATTTTGTGTTTTAGGTATTTGAACATTTAACCCTTTTAACGGCCCATATTTTACCTAGTTAAAAATTTTTCAAAAGAATATATGGCTTTTTGTAAAAAATTGTTTTCAGCACCTACCTGCCAAATTTTATGTAATTTGGAATTTCCCCCTGAAAGACAAACATCTTACGCTGTTGAAAAATTGCTCAAAAAAACATATTGCTTTGTGTAAGAACATGTCATTTAGAACTTTTTTAGTTAACCCAATATGTCAAAATTTACCCTGAAAAGCCCTTCTCTTCCCCCTGAAAAAAGTTTTTCAAAAAAATTCATGGTTTTTAATGAGAAATTATTTTTTGCATCTGCTTGTCAAATTTGAGGTTATTTAGAATTTTTTTGGTTGACTTAAGACCCAATATGTCAAAACTTACCCTCTGACACACACGTTTGTCCCCGCTTTCATGTCAAAAAGGTTAAGAGACTTTGACAAGAAATTTGTTGAAGTTTGCGCTTTCAAACAGTCGTAACTATTCAACCTTAGCAGCTATCGAGACAAATGAGACCTTTTTGGAAATCGCATGATTTCGTCTTTCACTTGATACCAAATAATTTGTTCTGAGTTATTGTTTTTATTAAGGCTTGACATCCCTACTTTTATATGCTTCTATGTATTTTTGGGTATGTAGGTCTTTGATATATGTTAATAAAATATTTAACATATGCCTATAATAATTTTAGGCGTATGAATAAAATAATAACAAGAAAAACGACTCCTTTATGACAGATCTAGGTGAAATGTTTTCAGTTACTTAAGGAGTGTGATTGTACGGTGAAATGTTTGGGAAAAACAGCCTGGTGTAAGCCTTAAATATTGAAAATTTTTAAGAGAAATTTTCAAAAAATATATAAAGTTACATTTTTCAACAATGAAACAAAAAAATTAAGTTTACTTACTCTCCCATGTAAATTGGATAAGCGATTTAATGAGTCCAAAAACGTTTTCTCTGAAGAACCTGGCATTGATTCTGGAAACTGATCCCATAATGCAAAAACATCAGTCTTTATTAGCAGGGTAAGCATGTTTGGTGAAAATGGCCAAAGCCAAGATTCCAAAATTGTATCAACTGTGAATTTTGTGTTGATTCACAACGCAGATATACATGTAAATACTGAGAGAGTTCAAATTAAAGTAATTAACCTTTTTTTTTTCAATTTTCTTTGCTTTGCTTTTACAGTTTTTTGAGTCTAATGGTGCTTCTATTGTAATGATTTAATTTTATTTATTTATATATTTATCTATTTATTTATTTAATTTGCTTTACTTATTTACTTTTTTTATTCATTTATGAGAAAGTTTCAAAATATTCAAACGGTCATATCTTTAGAACCGATAAAGGTTTCTTGATAAAGTAAAAGTAATTGTTGGATCATTTTTAAAGTTTTTTAATTTAAGATAAATATGTTTTTTCGGTAAAATTCCTTCAACATTGATTTTGGTGTGGCTTTGACCTTAAGATCTCCTTAACATACCTTAAAATTTCCTGAATACTTACTTCTATCTGATCTTACACCAAGACTTCCTAAAAGTCAGTCTGTGTTACATGTATGTTTACTTTCTGGGAATAACTCAATGTAAAAAGGTGTTTCAAAATTAACTATGTAACATAGCAAGTATTACATGTGCAGTGTGATTTATTTGGAGAAGAAATCCTGAGAGGAGCCTTTATGCTAGTAATTTATTATTGACAGCCTTAACTGTGCATTAAGTGCCAGGATTTCCCCCACGATTTTCGAAGGTAATATTCATATTTAAAGGATTAATGATTTGAATACGCACAGGATTTATACAGTAATGTGGATTTTATTTGTGTTTAATCATATAAATTAACAAAATAATATTAATTTTTTAGTTTTCTTCTATGAATGTAAAATTGATAAAAAGGTATATTTTGTCTTACTTTTTGTAGTATCATGAGATGAAAAAAGAATAAATAGGTTAATGTGGTTAGGTTTTGTAGCTGTACATAATATACCTTCAATTTTGAAAGGTCTAATGATAAAGTGTTAAATTCAAGCCAGGAGGTAAATGATGATTACGGATTTTAATAATTATACATGCAGTTAAAATAAAATAATTATTAGCAGACAAATCAATTTATGTTTTAAATAAAAGGTAAAATAAATAACTTTTCAAAAACCAGCTCGAAATAATTAACTTGCACTTGTAATGGAATAGCCGTATAAATTTTATTTCATGTATGTAAACTTCATTTAGGGAAAATATAAAAAGAATTTTTCACTTATATTATTTATATTTTTGAATATTTTTTATATAGATTTCGTTGACAAAGTTACTCGTAAAGTTAAATATTTTTACTTTTTTTTTTTTTTTTTTTTTTTTACTTCTTCTTATATCTATCTATACGTAAATCAACGTGTCTACTTAAATATAACACACTTTGATCAGCCTGAAACTCTTTTTATCTTGAGCACATCAGTGAAATTGCATTATGAATTTTACAGACAGAACAGTTTTTGGTATAATGTATAGCAAAAAAGCTTTTTAAACAAAAAAAATGATTTTGTTACTTTGATTTCACTACTTAACTTATTCTACTAACTGACACAGTGAGGAAAATAAGAATTTTTGAAAAATTCAGTTCGTACTTCAATATTAGCTAAATTACTTTTATAAAGCAGATTTCGAGAAGCACGTTGTTTAGGAATATAGATCTTTAGATACTCTGTTCCATTGCCTTCAACCAGCTTAGAAAAGATACAAAGTTTTCTATGCCATCTCTTATCAAATAAGTTTTCAAAACCAAGCTCTTGGATAAACTTTCTCACGAGACGTTCCTTTTATAGTTCCTGTAATAGCCAATGCACCTCTATACTGAACAGATTCAATTCTATCTAAAGATGTATTAATATGAGCTTTGCCATAAACATGTCACTGTAATCTAAATGAGGGCGCATAAAAGCTCTATAAATTGAAACCAAGGATTTTCTAGGTAGTAAATAATATAAGCGTTTCAAACTCCAAATTACTTTGGATATTTACTTTGGATAATTTTTCGTTGTGAATCAAACAAAAATTTGAAATCTAATGCCATGTCTAGATATTTCTGTGAGGGTAATCAAGAGGATGCAACATTATTAAATAGTAATGGTGACTGAATTGGTGGTTTCAACTTCCGCGAGAATATAACTTCAGGTGCAGGTTTGTTTTGGTCTGGATTAAAGGAAATTTGATGTGCCCATTTAAAAATAAAATGAAGATCATAATTAAGTTCATGCACAGATTGGTTAACAGATGTGACTGGAGAAAATAGTGGTGTGTCGTCAGAAAATAACTTGACCTGCGACAGTAAGCCATCAGGAAGGTCATTAATATAGACTAAAAATAATAAATAACGGAACCATATAAAGTTTGTTGAAAGACAGAGCGACATAAAAATCAATACTCCAGCTTAAAATGAATTGGATGTGTCTGGGCACGCCAGGTACCAAACTTTTAAAAACATAAGCAAAAGTTTTTGTAACATTAACTTTAGGGTAATTGTACTAAAAACTGTAAATTTGTTTACAATTTTTTTGTGATAACATCTATCCCTATAAATTTTGGTTCATGGAACACTTTTAGATCAATATTTAATTGGTGTAATGACTGTTATTACTATAAAAAATTAAAATGCAATTATCTTAAGGACTAAAACGGGTTTTTCACTGAAATAAAAACCGTACATCAAAATTCAGATGCTTTTTTTTTTTTTAATTTTGTCAAAGTATTTAAGGACCCTTTTAAGAAAACAATTGACAGTGGGCGTTGTATTTGATGTGGGCAGGGAAAGCTTGCAAACAATCTTTTAAGAAAGTCTATACACTTAAATTCTACTCTATATTTAACTGGCAAGACATCAAAAGAAACGATCATTCTAAAATACTCATCTCTTGCACATACATAGGTGGCACCATACATGATAAGCTTTTCATTCCGGTCAATATGTATTTTGTGACCAAAATCATTAGCTTGGTAGACCTTTGGTTTTAACAATCTACCAAAATTTTGGGAACTTCTTTGCTGACCACTAGGATTTGTTTTCCTTAAGGATTTTGCCACTTTCACATCCGATATTTTATCTCCTTCTCTTCCTCAAAATCCTTTCATCATCCTTCTTCCATATGTTCTCCAACCTTTGGTGAACCTATGGTTCATGAAATAATTCTCAACTTGTTTTCAATTTTTAGCTCAGAAAAGGCAGCAACAATGAAAACATTATTAATTAAGTTACCAGACCAAGATAATTTCTGATTATATCTACATTTTGACCAACTTAGATTAATGTACATATTTAAAGTGGTAAGGTTTTTAGTCATTCATCCAAAAGTCTCAATAGTTTAAATTTTATTATGACCTTAGATATATATTTAGATTGAAATGACTGACTGTGCCCATTGTATGATTCTAGTTTTATCTTTTAATGTGTATTGTCTTTCCATTGATCAAGTGATCGTTAGATGTTACAATGGATGATAAGTTAAGTTTTCCTCCCCATACTGAAAATTCAATAAAGCAAATCAAAAGGCAAAAGCACTTCTCCGAATAAGAAATCATTTAACACTAGTCCAAGCACTTTCTCTGAAAAAAATTTACTTTAAAACTGTACACTTGCCCGGATGTTTTGCAGAAAGGCCTCAAACCGTTCCATTAAAGATGTGCACAAGAGATTTATATTAGAGTTTGTGAACAAGATCTTTGTCCCTAAAGAAAATAACTATGATACACGTTTTGGACAAACTATTTTGATTCCCAGAGTAAAATGGGAACTGGGATAAAACCCAACGGTCTTTAGAGGTTGCCTGGCATGGAATTATCTACTAGTAGAAATCATGAAGTTAAAGTCTCTTGATATTTTGAAAGACTGTCTACAATTTTAATATATTTTAATATA
>JAUZNK010083421.1:0-13015 GCA_035046665.1 Euphysa ruthae | reverse complement strand
TTTAAAGTTGTTGTTTTATTTTTGATAACCACGTGACTTAGTTTTCAATTTTGATTAGTTAAAAATAAATCGATAACTTCACGATAGTTTAAAAATTTATAAATCGTGTATATCGAAGTTGGTTGAATTTGATCAACAACTATAATAAAGCACCAAAAATATATATTATTACTTACTTATCAGCTATTAATGCTATTAAATTTGACTATTTTGAGAAATGTTTTATTGCAAACAATGTTATAACTCTTTTTGATTTTATGGTGAGAGTTTTCGATTAAAGTTACGTTCATGATATTCTACACGGGACATAAACTTGCCTTTGTTTTCTTCGGCTTTAATTCAAAACGTCGATTGTGCGTTTCAAAATTGTGCTTGTCTATTGGAAAATTAAGATATTATGGAGTAAAAGTTCTACTTCAAATATTCCCTATCATATTTATCCTTAAGATATTTCCTTTGTGGGGTCAGAAATAAACTAAAAGATTCTAATCATCAGGTTATAAAAAAATGAGTTAGCGCTAACATTATTGAAAAAGTGAGATATTTGATACCTTAAATTTTAGACAATTTTTCTATTCATGGTAGAGCTAACCAACATAGTTTTTCAAGTAATTAACAATGTCAATTTTTGGTGTATGTTTTTATGCATTTATGTTTACTAGATGCATTAACATCAAATATTAACCTTTTAGCTGGCTAAGTTATGTTTAAAGTTTCATAGTTTATTTAGCATCTGTTTTAGTAATGCATAAACTAAAAAATGTTATTATAAATTATTTCTTGCCAAACTCTGGCTACCAAAACGATATGAGAAAGCGATTATATATATATATATATAAAATCAGGAAACAAGGCTTTGATTTTGTTTTGATTTTAATTTTTTAATCAAAAATTATTCTTAGATAAGATAATGTCAGCAATTTGACAGCAAATTAGCGTTTTAAAGATGATGTCCTAATTCTGCTGTAACTTCATGAGAAAAAAAAAATTATTTCTTGTTTATTAAATTTAAAAATATATATAAATATTAATGCACCTATATAAATTTCCAAATTTTTCCTGTATAAGAGTTAGAACAAAACGGAGGAATATTATTACAAATCAGCATTTTAAAACTAGTCCAAGGACCTATATTTAGTAAAATAATTCTGTGTCCTCTTCTGGCTGAATAATATTTCCTAACAATTTATGAGCTTTGTTGAAATTTATTTACTGATTTCAAAGAATTAAAGTGAGTGGGATGGAAAATGGACGTAAAAATGTATAAGAAGATAAAAAGCTGAAGTTAATGATTTTTATTTTATTGAAAAAAATATGCTATTTAAAACATTTGAATAGGAGTATAAATTTTTATATATTTGATTATTCATTGAAAATCCAGAGTTATAAGATTTATTAACCTTTTCTTGAACATTTTCTTTCTTTGAGTCTCATTATGATGCCTTAATTTTAATGAAAGATATAATTATAAACAAAACCAGATTTTAAATTCTTAAATCTTTGAGACTGTTGCACATCTTTTTTGATAAAATATAAAAAACCAATTTGGAATTTTAAACAGAAAAACTTTGCTTTGGCCTTAGGGTGCTTTTTGAATTTAAACACTTTTATACAAATACTAAAGTCTTTGTTTAGGGAGGAAGTTTGAGTCTTTTAGTAGTTTGCTCCGATAATGGATTAGTTTTTCTAGTTTAAACAGAAATCGAATTTGTTATGCATGATTTTGAATCATGACATGAACTCTTTTGTTAGTTTTTTTACCCTACAAAAATGTTTTGAAGGTCTCCAATATAATGAAATCAATGCTTGATTTTGATTTCAACATTATTAGAATAACCAAAACGAGACGCAGGAAACACTCCTCTCCATCTGTTTCAATTGAACTTGGGGGTTTTAATATTGAACACGCTCCTACGGAATCTTCATGTGGAGAATCTCTTTTGTATATATCTAATAACTTAAACTATAAATGCGGAAGGATTGACGTACAAACAAAACTTTCTTGAATCCATATTTGTTGAAATAGTCTGTCCTAAAAGATCAAATATTACTGTTGGACGTATTTATAGACATCACTGTATGGATATAAATATTTCAACAGTAATTGCTTATATTCTCTTCTTTTAAAACTATCATCTGAAAATAAATCTATACTACTATTAGGTCACTTTAACATTGATTTATTACAATGGTGTACTAACAATGATACTTCTGAATTCATTAACTTAGTAATTTTTCAAAATATTCTTCCTTTTATCATTCTTCCTACAAGAATAACGGATTGATCTAAAACACTTTTTGATAAATATTTTTTCTAATTTAAAATAATGGAATTTTATCTGGAAGCTTAACTATATCAGCCTGATCACTTACCTCAATTTATCATTTTTCCCGACTTAACAAAACTTTTGTTCTACGTAAATATAATATTTTCCATAGAAATACCAATTATTACAATAGATTCATCTCTGATTTTCTAGAAATTAACTGGGATGATGAACTTAATAATTATAACTTTGATGCCAAATTTTGCTTTGATTCAATTTTCTCTAAAATTATTTCAGTATATTCCACTAAAAAAGACGAGCATTAAGAGCTTCAGTCATAAATTTAAACCATGGATCAGTAAAGGAATTTTAAACTCTATCCAAAAGCGTAACATTACATGGTAAACATTCAAGAGCAAAAACTGTTGAAAATAAAACATTCACTCCTATATAAACTTTCATAATTATCTTAAAAACCCAAATCTTTTATTTCTCCTATTGATCAACTTGAAATTTCCTCACTCATATCAAACTTGAAATCTAGAAAAGCATCTGTACGTAATAGTATACTTAAAGATTTAAATAATAAATATTCTCCCATTTTTGCTAAACTTTTTAACATCTCCTTCGAAAATGTTACCTTTCCTGACATTCTAAAAATCTCTTCTGTTCCGCTTTATATAAAAAAGGTTCAAAATTTTTATGTAATGCTTACAGACCAATGTCACTTTTATCCAACATTAGCAAACTTGAAAAACTGATGTACTCCAGATTTCACTCTTTCCTCAACAGTTTTAACTGTTTTACAGAACTTCAATTTGGGTTTTAATCTAAGCATTAAACCTCTCATGCTCTCATATAAGTATAACTGAAAAAATGATAGTAGTCATTTTGTGTGCGGAATTTTTATATATCTTCAAAAAGCTTTTGATACTGTGGATCCATTTGTAAAAATGTAAATTTTGATCTAAAGAATATAGTCCACTGGCTTAATACCAACTTATTATCACTGAATGTAAATATAGCAGAGATCATTATTTTCTCATCACCTTGGAATCCAATAAACGATGAAATCAAGATCAAAATCAATGGCAAAAAGGTTTATCGTTTTAAATTTGTTAAGTAATTGTAATTGTACATAGAAAGTTAAATAGATCTAACAGTATGCTATGTAAAACTTGTTACTTTGTTGATAAACCTACTCTTAAAAATATTTTCTCTATTTTCTCTTCTCATTTAATTACTGCTGTCAAATCTGGGGGCAAATAGGATATTATCATATCAATAACGTAATTTAAGTTCAACGACAATTTATTCGAATTATAAACTTTCAACCTTTAGATCTGATACCTCGGAATCATTTAAAGAACTAAAAATTCCCTAATTTTCATCTATGGTAAAAATAGCAAATCTTCTTTTTGTGTTCGATTCTATCAACAAAAATTTTCAAACTCGAATAACTCACAACCATCTAACATGAAGTTTTGATAATGGGAAACTTTATGTTCCATCATTTATCATCTGTCAATGCATCTGCGATTGGAATAAATCTCTTGTCTCTTTGTAAATGAATTTGAAATTTTAAGAATTTTAACTCCAACTCCCTCCTTTCTGCAATTAAAACTTACTTCTTTTTTTTTTCCTCTTTTTATTTTTTCTGGTTTATTTATTAACACTTTTTGCATGAATTTATAGGATTTTGTCAAGAACTATCAAATGGTGTCAATCCTTTGGCAAGTTTTTATGTATGAGTGGCTCCATCCAATTCTATCTGTCTTTTTTAAAAAACAATAATTTTTTTATAAAATAATTTTATAATTATAAATAGAAAATTTTTTGTCGTAGGAAAATAAATTATATATTATTATTTTTATTATTAGAAGTTGTCAGCATATAATAAAGTTAACAAATTTTTCCATAATTTTTTCAAGCGATTAAAAATTGTAGGATAGAAAATTAACAATTGTGTTACATGATATATGTGGACAGCACCTAAAATTATTTTTAAATCCACTAAGAATGTACCTTTAAGAACATAATTAAATAAAAAAGTCAAAACAGACTTCTAACTGTCTTATATCTTTCATGCAACCTTTCTTAAACACTTGACCTGTGAGCCTGAATGAATAATTAACAACTAGACTAGAACAATTTTTGTGAGGTAAAAATTTAATCTGTTTTCAAACATTTTGCTTTCTATATCATGCAAAAACACAGATAAATCCTTTTCCTCAATTTATATATTTCATGATTAACTTCATTTCTTCATATTAGTTCAATATTTTTCGATTGGTTTTGCAAATGAGGTGTTTTCGTGAACAAGCGCCAAAGTATCAAATTTCACAAAATTGATCACCTTTAGACAATTTTTATGGTTGTTACGGCTTTTTATTAATTTGAAAATAACAAATTTATGTTTTGTATTTAAAGAAAAAGACACTTAAAGTAGGCATTTCATTAATATGGTTTTTTGTTGCAATATATATAGGAAAAGTTGAAGAAATTAAACTACCTTTAAATTCCCTCTGATAAGCTCTTAGAAATGTTTTTTATTTTAGATGTTATTTTGGAATATTTTTATTCAAAACTCTATCATAATTGTTTGGTTTCATTGTTAAAGAATATATCCTTACTTTACTTTACCTACTTATGTATATACCTACATACGTGAATGTTTACTTACCAACTTACTTGCTTCCTCAATTAGGAAGAAATTTATTTTTCTATTCATTGCTAGGCATAGCTGTGCATTTTTACATTAAAAAGCACAGTTATATTAACCATTATTTTATATAGCCATATCAGCTGAATTTTGTAACATTTTCAAAAGTTTTTATTCCCCGTTTTTAATGATTTCTTTAAATGCGATTATCAAAATTTATTAATCTGCATTCTAAATAAATTTCTCGAAATATTAAGCATTGATGAACATGTTCATTAAAGCTTGTTAACGTGAGTTTTTTGCAGCAACCACTTCAATGGAACCAATGTTTACTCGAAGACTCGAAGTCTTAAAACGCTTATGTGTGTAGAAGGCTGGCTTAATCATTTCATGAAGTGTTAATGCAAAATTTTTACTGTTGGATTCCCTTCCTCACGCCAACGTTCTTTTGGTAATTTAGCAAAGGTTTTTAAGTTTTAAGTCATTTTGTTGTTTTCAATTGCCTTTGTGCTAAATCTTCCTCTCTCATTGCAAATCTTTAAATATCAAATTAAAGAGTGGAAAGGTGTTTGTGTAAGTGTTTTTTTAATGTTTATGGGTTTTTTTCCCTAAGAACTTGAGTTTTTTTTTTTTGGACTATACTAGTATTTACGAATATTTATATAATAATTGTATATAACTACGTCTTATCCAACCATAAATAAATTTTTTGATCGTATGATTTAGAACTTATTATATATAAAAAAATTTAAAAAAACATTTGTTGGTCTTTATTAGTTTTTATATTATATTTTTATTCAACTATGTAGGTATTACCGACGTTTAATATATGAATGAATGAATGTGGGGCCAACACTAAAAGATTTGCCACCCAGTGCCAATGACCATTTCCTAGCCAAGTAAACCGACACTAAACTGGTATTTGCCATATTTCCCAGAATCAATGGGCAGATAATTAATTACTGCCAACTTTAATATAATGATTTTGGAAAAAACCTGTGGTATCGTACTTTTGGTGATTTTTTGGCAGAAAATAAAATTTTGCAAAAATTTTTTATTTTGATATATCTTGTTTTGTATTGATTTTTACTTGCTAATATAAATGTGCTTTACAAGTCGTTGGGAATAAAGAATTATGTAAAAATGATTGGGCTATTTGTTATTTGTGATTCTAAATTTTTTTGCCTGTGATTTTGTAGACAATTCGTATAAATTTCATATGTAGAAATATTAATTTTTTGAAAAAATTGTGCCTTGGTAAATATAATTTTGTTAGTAATTTTTTCCTTAAATTATTCTAAGGGCTAAATTAATGATTTTTAGCAACTAAGTTTTACATTTGAATAATCATTTAGTGGTAGCCTAGTATTTTAAAGCATATTTGTGCATTCTTTTATCTCTATAATAATAGCCTTAAATGGTGCACCTTTATACCTGGATTTAAACAAACTAACCAATTTTAATTAGTTGTTCATTTTGTTTATGTTATGAAGTAGCAAAATGCAAGTCCACGTCAACGATTAGATCATGCAATTGGATCATGATTTCAGAACATGTTTTAAGCATTTTTATTGGTTGTCTGACATTCTACTTTTTGATTAGCTGATTTTAAACAATAGAACGCACTATTGTTTTCAAGAACTTTGTTTATATATATATATATATATTGTTTTTTATCATAATCATAAAATAAATGTATTTTATGACTATGTTCTTTTGTAATTGTCTTTATTTAATTCTAGATTCTATTTTAAGGTTGCCACATCCTAAAATTTGCACCAATTAGCCAAATCTTGGCGGATAAACAGCTTGTAATATATTATTTCACTAATACGCTTTAAATCCTTCAAATGTCTTTCTTTTGGACCCATGCTGTAATTGGTAGTGTTTTTATGAACCTGCTTTGTTCCATTCTTTTTTAACCATATTATCTCATGGTATTTTCTAGAATTTTGTGTGATGATGAGTTTATATAAATAGGTAAGTGGTGTATGGCCAAATTCTTATAATTCTTACCTAAAGTCATTAACCAAGTTGTATTTAAACTAAAAAAATTTGTTTGTCGGCCAGTTACAAAATATTATCGATGATAAGCTAAAGATTTGTGAAAAATTTTGTCAGAAAATATTTCAATAAAATATATCCAGATTTTGCTGAATGTTTATTATTTTTGCTGCAAAAACTTCAAGAAAAATCAGTATTTGCTGTAAAGCTTGAAGTTTTAATTCGCAAGCAGGAGGATTTAATTTAATTTTTTTTTTCTTGAAAATTGTGAGAAAATTGCCATAACTTTAAAAAGTTTTTCTCTTTTTTTTCCTTTTTTAGATAATGGAATTAATAAAACAAGGCGCAGAAGCTAAATTGTTTAAACACGTATTTTTTGGTCGTGGTGTTATTATTAAACAGAGGTTTCCTAAAAAATATCGTCATGCTATTCTAGATCAACAACTTACACGTAAAAGGACGCTGCAAGAAGTTCGCTCAATGTTACGGTGTCACAAAGTTGGAATCAAAATACCTATTGTTTATTTTGTTAATCATCACACTAATGAAATTTATATGGAAGAAATTAATAATAGCTGCACTTTGAAATTTAAAATTGATAAACTTCTACAAGATAACTCAGACTTCGCAATAGATACTTTAAAGTTATTGGTTAAAAACACGGGTATGACTATTTCGAAAATGCATGCTTCAGATATTATACATGGAGATTTGACGACATCAAATATGTTGGTTAAAAATGTGACCAATGAGCTGTATGCTATTGATTTTGGATTAAGTTCAGTTTCGGTTTTGTCAGAGGATATGGCAGTCGATTTGTATGTTTTAGAAAGAGCATTTTTAAGTACACATCCAGGGACAGAAGAACTGTTTTCACTGCTTCTCGATAGTTATGTCAATAATACACCAGATAAAAAGAAAAATAAAGATGTTATGAACAAGCTTGAGGAAGTGAGAAGCAGAGGTCGAAAACGAGTGATGGTTGGTTAAAAAAAAAAAGATTAAATTATAGAAAAAATGATTATCATTTAGTTATTTGATAAGTATTGAGTATGATCTAATTTGTTTTTCTGCCTACTTGCTTCTCAAAACATGGTCGTTGCATTTTCTTAATGCTCTATACAAAGTTAGCTGTTTAAAAACACCTAACTCCTCTTTAGCTTCCTGCCTAGTAGTGGTTTCAAGCCTTGTAGGGAGTGAATTGATTAAAAAAATAACAAGCCTGCCTTTGTAAAATAAATTTAGAAATTTAATTAAGACTATCCTGAAGTTAAACTCCGTAATTCAATAACGATTTCTTTTTCCTACTCTCAGGATTCGTCAATCATAACTTGCTCGCAACATCAGCACAGCTTAACTTATGTAAGACAATTGTGCCACACATTGTCATAAAATATTCCTCGTACCTCCAAGGAACTTCTATTAATTGCCTTTAAGATTTGAGTTTTGAATAATAGCCAGTAGACACTTGAGTTACTTAAATATTCAAGCAGATTGTTATAAATAATTTTTTCAAATATCTTACGAAATACTGGTAACAGAGAAACAACCTGTAATTTTATATAAGAATTTAACTGTCTTTTAAGCACAGGTACAGCATTCCCCTTTTTTCAATTGGGAGGAAAGGTATCTTTATCAATCGCAATAATAAAATTTAGTGGATAGTTAATAGATTCACCACATATCTGTATCATTTTAATTCACATTGCCGTTTTCTTAATATATGTACTTTCATGGAAGAAAGCCCCGCCTGCCCCACTTATGTATAGACATGATAATAGTCGCATGTCCGGAGTTAAAAATAATTACAACTTATAGATATTTCCGGAAATAAATATAAGAAAACATTCAACTTTATCAACTTCTATCCTCTTCTCAACATGACTAACTAGCGCTAGCACAGTTTTTGATACAATTATATACAAATACTGAAATATAATTTTGTGAAAAATATAATCAGGGGGTAGTGTTGTTCAATTTCTGAATAAAATCAATTAAATTTAAGCTGTTTTAACACAATTCTTTGAAATGCTGAAAAATATGCTATGAAATCTATGGTTTATATGATATATATTTAAACATAATTATATTATATATTTAAACATAGTTTTATATTATATATATATATATATATATATTTAAACATAGTATACACCACATAACCTAAACTTATAAATGGGTATATTTCTGGAAATCAAATTTAGGCTCCTGTAATTTTCTAATTTTGCTGTTGGATTGGTTTTTAAAATTAATATATTTGTTTGTAGCTACAAGTGATATTTAAGCTTATTTCTTAGAATATATGATCAGGGGGTGTGACGAAATTCACCAAATTACCATTTTTAATAATTTTGAAAAAAACTTTGAAGTAGTTCGTCTTTAAAACTTAGGTTAAATAAGTAATTAAATTCAGACAAAATGACTCAAAAATGTCAAATATACTTCTGTCAATATCTTCGTCAATATTGCTTTCCTCTTCTTCGATAATTACTTCTCCATTTTCACAGTCTCCTAGACAGTCTTTACACGCTGCAACACAAACTAGACCATTCTTGCCGCATGAACATAACTTTGAATAACATCCACTTTGGCATTTACATCTTATGAAATTTAACAATTCTGGAGGTGCTACTGGGTCGGCTCTTTTTATTGGTTGCTATCCATCTTCAGTTATCCACCCCCATTCCAACAGATCACATTCGTCTTCACTCAATGTTTTCCACGATAATTTTTGGTGATGTGCTTTTAAACCATGATTGTAAGCAGCACTTTCAGTTGAAGGTAACTTCTGGGGTTTGATTTGTGGCCATCTGCTGGAATTTGCATATCTAAAATATAACGAATAATATATTAATCTTGCATAAACAAAAGCAATGGTTTTAACCAGGAATATTTCGTGTAATTTTCTCACCCAATTGAAATTTCAGTCCGATGAATATATTTGTTAAATTTGCGGAAATAAGTTTACTATACTAGTGTAGAGTTGGTCAAATGCTCTGGTTGATGCATAAGAGCGGGAACTCTATCTTTCCAAAGTACTATTAGACGGTTTATGGTATAAAATCATGCGAGTGAAGGTGGGATATAATGCTCAATTATATGATACAGTCAATAGTTAGTCATAAATGTTAAATAATTTCATTAAGGGAAAATTATACCTTAATGACTTTAAAGTGTCGTTTTTTTTTGGCACCATATATATGGAGATTTCTATGCCGTATGCTCCAAACTGATTAACGTTTGCCCAAATATCGCCAATAGTTTTTACATGCTCTCAGTGCAGGTGATGCTAAAAATAAAGTACACAATATTTCAAGTGAGTTCCTGTATTTTCTTAAATAGCTTCATAATTCAATATATGATTTTGACAATTCTAAATTCTCCATATTAGTATTGATGAAGACAATTTAATGTTTGAACGTTTTTATACTCCCCCAAATAACATTTTATTGAACATGGCACGGTGCAGTGATAACCTTCCATAGTTTAAAAATTTTCCCGATGAAATAGCGTTGGCAATTTCATAAAGCGTTACTGTTCATAGTTCAGGGATTTAACTATAAGTATGGGTTCAATAAAGCCAAGATGATTAATATGGGGCTGGAGCTGAAAGAGGGTGACGGAATGGTGGGTCCAAACTATGTAAATAACCATTTTCTCCTTGCAATTAACGATGAATCGAAATTAAACAACTTCAGCAGTCATTTATTGTCTATATAAAGAAAGGGTGAGCTCAAAATTGAAGCCATGTTCATATATAATAAGAAATTAAAAAAAAAAAAAAAATTTCCAAAAAAAGGATTTAGAAAAATAATCGAAACTTAGAAATTATCTCAGTTTTCGTATATTTTCAAACCCCCGTCTTTTTCAATAAATAAATCGCGTGACGTTAATGTTAAAGTTGTTGAACATTGCTTTGAAAGAACGTCAATACGCGTTTTAAACATAAATTTACATTAAAAAAAATATATATAAAAGAATAAATACTGGAGTCTTATGTTTTGAAAAAATTCGGTTCTATTATTAAAAAAGTAATTATTTTAAATACTCGCAAATTGGGATATAATGTCCCCAGATTGTGAGTGACGAAGATAGTAAGTGCAAACAGTTAGGATATCGAGAATTAAACGAGTGATATAGATTTAGAGCAAGTTTTTACAAGCAATCATCAGTCATATAAGTTTGAACCAGAGTCATCAGTTGATTCAAATACTATTGAGGACAAAAGTCAAGACCCAATACAATCAGGTGAAGAGTGAAATTGATTTTGCAAAAAGAGTTAACAATAAGGATTGGTGTTTATGTGAAGTCGAAGTGAGAGACAAAGATTGTTTTTGCTGCAGTGAAATCGAAGCGAAACAAGAAATAAAAGAGTGTAATGTAAATGAACGAAATAGGTGATGTTTAGGGACGATAAAGAAATTGTGGTGACTTGAGTGCTATGGTGTCACATGGACAACAAATGATGCCATATTTTAGGCGTGAGACCAATTTTTAAAGTGATATAAAAAAAGCAAAGTGAAATTGTTTTACTTGTAGATCTCTACGTTTCGCTGCTTTTAAACAATATATATGGTCGGTTTATTGTTGTGTTGGCAAGAAAAATCGGTGTGTAATACTGTCTGTGTTGTATAAATAGTAAGGCATTGTTACCATCAAAAAGAAGGAGTATATGTTCGTTACACTGATTAAATATTCACATTTAATGTTTGTAGAACTTTTTTTAAAAGTAGAGAGTTTGTTATTCACAATTACATTTTTAAGTAAAAACTAAAACGTACCCTTATATCTCTCTCAAAATAATCTTCAGCAAAGTGTAGATGACAAATACGAATATTATTTTCTACCGGTATTCTTCTCTTAACAATTTAGCGCGTGGTTAAAGAAAAATACTGATGTTTTTTGTTTTACCAGTTTCACTACTTACCATTTAAAAAAAAAAGACAAGAAAAATATTTGCTGTTAAATATATGTTAACTCGTTATACATGTGAAACACTATTTACAAAGTTTTATTTAAACGAAAAAAATTTGTTATTGGTTTATAAGTGCGCGCTTCCTTTAATACAATTCATTGCTAGTTGAGCTGGACATCACATATGTTAACTTTTATTTTTCAAACCTTTTATTTGTTTGTACAATATTTTCCTTGCCATATCACATCCACTAAATGCATAAATAACAAGAAGAAAGTCTTTAATTTCGAGTGGCAACTTCACAACAGACTTCGAAACGCTCCAGGATTGACTTGATTTTTCAGAGATGAACTTTATGTCATAGGTACCTTCCCCCCAGTGATGTAATAGTAGAATCGTCACTTCTGTATCATCAGAAATAACCTCTAAATCTCCATCATCAGCCAACTATAAAGAAGTTATATATATCATTTTAGTCGCTGATGACATGTGCTACAACTACTTAATTTTCAAAACCAATCAAACTTTTCACACCAAACGGGAGACGTAGGCAGACGAGTTTATTTGTTGCAAAATTTTAATCCTCATCTTACAAAAAACAAAATGGCTCAAAATTGGCCTTTGAATATTGCTTCATCGGATTTATTTAGAGTGGTTTAAATTTAGTCTCAATCACTGCTATTAAATAAAAATTCATGATTATATGTGCATAATAGGTGACGTCATAGAAGATATTGCTATAACTCAAGGTGATGTTACAAATATTTATCACTCCCACTAGTAAATCGCTTGTCTCCCCTATGGGAAGCCTTAAATATTGAACATGAATTTACGATTAAAAAAATCTCAAATTTTTACCTTAGCAGCTTTTTTTACAATCTGTGTATCAGCATCACATTTATGTATTACAACAATTTGTGATCAGTTAGAAGGTGCTTTTTTTAGGTTTTATTGTTACTGTTTGAATAGTCTTCTCGTTTGGAGTGTGCTATTGATTTGTCTTTAAGTGTGATTTGTACAAACCTTAGCTGAGCGACTTTTATGTTCATAATCTTTTGCAGAACTGTGATTGTACACTGTACATAGTGTACATAGTACACTGTTCATACATTCTACGGACTGGTTGTACATGGTGCTTGTAAAGTTCAAGGTGAAGAGCTGTTGTAC